>JACCGJ010003726.1:0-34760 GCA_013407085.1 Atriophallophorus winterbourni | reverse complement strand
CGCAAGTGCGGTCTGCCCAATGGTCGACTTCCTAATTGCAACTCACCGTAGAGTAGATCTTTCGGAATACGACCATTTTTTTACGACCAGGCGGCGCTGACGTAATAGGTGAACATGCTCTGTAGACCAGCTTTTGAAAGCACTTCAGCGTTAGTCACTCTGTCCATCCACGATATGTTCAAGATACGACGGATGCTTCGTAGATTGAAAGCATTCAGCTTCTGTTCGTGTCTTGCGTGGGTGGCCCAGGTTTCACTGCCGTATAGTGAAGCATTTAGTACGCACGCGCTGTATACCATCATTTTTGTCTTCACAGTCAGCTTGCCGTTACCCCAAACACGAGAGTTCAATCGGGACAAAATGACAGCTGCTCTGCCAATCCGGGTATCGATCCTCCGCCCCCCAGGTCTAGCGGAGGCTTATCCGCAATGGTTGAACAAAAGATATGTGGAATGATGATTGTTTCAGGACAGTTTCCAACAGTGATGATGGTGGCACGATACAGTCCCTTGGCCAAGACTTGTCTTGCTCATGTGATTGTTAGACCAAAGTCTTGCATGCCGACGAAAAACAGTCCATCAGCGACTGTAGGTTCTCTCATGCATAGGGTATACGTTATGAAAGACACGAGCCCTGTTTTCATTGTATATTAACAGATAGAAGAAGCAGGAATGTCTTGTCCGAAATCCGTGCTGTTCAATTGGAAGTGAAATAAAAATTTGAATTTAATTTGCATGTTCTATAAGTTAATCAGCAACAAATCGTTCGAGACGTTTAAGTAAAGCTTGCAAAAATTTGACTCGTGTGAAGTTAGGCAGATCTGATCGTGTTGATTGCAACCAGCACGTAAATGGTCGTGGGGTAGAAATAGACATCATGTTTAAGCGTTTAATCACATCATACATGTGTTCGGACAAATGAGGTTAGACAGGTTGGTCGTAACAGCCTTATTCAAGTTTGGCATACAAGCGAAACTTGTTTAAAATTCCTCCACTTCTTCAAGCGTATGCGGGTTAAACCACATCGGCAGGCATCGCTGAGAGCGTCCGTGCATGAACGTTGACCAACGTAATGTTAACAGTTGTTGTTGTTGTACTTCTTCGGTCGTTGTCGACCATGGATGTACATCACTATTGAATGAATTTTCATGTTTTACGCTTTTGAGAGACTAAAGGTCGGATTCGGGAGGAACAATCTCTTCCGCAGCGCTTGCAACAAGGCAGCACTCGTTGTAGGACGTCAGTTAACGCCGGCGCGTGATGTTGCGTCAGCAGCCAAGAGCTTTATCTGCTCTCCCACAGGATGCAGACGACGCTTGACACAAGGCCCAAAGTGAGCGGTCAAGAGCAAGTTCTCCCCAACTCGCGGGTTAATGCTAAGAGCTTTCATATCTCTTTTGCAAACGTCTTTGTACCGCAAGTGCTGGCTGCCCAATGGTCGACTTCCTAATTGCAACTCACCATAGAGTAGATCTTCCGGAATACGACCATTTTCCATTCTCTAGACATGACCAAGCCACCGCAGGCTGCGCTGTCGCAATAGGGTGAACATGCTCTGTAGACCAGCTTTTGAAAGCACCTCATCGTTAGTCACTCTGTCCATCCACGATATGTTAAAGATACGACGGATGCTTCGTAGATGGAAAGCATTCAGCTTCCGTTCGTGCCTTGCTTGGGTGGTCCAGGTTTCAATGCCGTATAGTAAAGCATTTAGTACGCACGCGCTGTGCACCATCATCTTCTCTTTACAGTCAGCTTGCGGTTACAGTAATGCACTACATATTTAGAATCAAAACCCATTCGCTTCGCTTCTGATCAGTGCTGCTGCAATGAGTAGGCTCTTTCGCACGGTAAAACCTAATACATGCAGTCGAAGCTCATCATAACCCTATCTTCTCCAAAATAATGTATAACCGCTTTATGTTAGCAAACCATTGTCTAGTAATCATGTCTATTTCAAAGCAGCCAAGTAGACCTCCATCCTTTATAAATTATTGTCAATCAAAGCTGATATTCTTAGGCCTCTGATACCCGAAACCTCGTCCAGAAATCATAGAAACATGGACCGGAAGATTGGCTTGACCAAGACGCTATGGGAGATAAAAGCGACGTCCATTATTGCGTTTATTTGTGATCCGGGTGCATGGATAACCTTACATACGCGGTCATTTTTTGTAAAACGCTCTGAAGGAAAATTGAGCGAGTGAATATAGTTCCCATAAAGTAAGTAAACAGAAACCTCTGGTTTACACTGACAGTATTGTTCACGATCTGGAAGAAGAAATTCGGGTTCCGTTCGCTTGTATCCATGAGATTGATTCGATACTTTTCGCTGTTCTCTGTGGAGATTTCTCATAACATTGGTCCTCAGCAAACTTAGGATTCCTAGGAGTGAGGTGTTGCTTGTAATATGTGGTTCTTCCAATCAAAGTTTTTAAAATATATCTTTTTCCGTGTTCGACAATTCGGCACGAATATGAATCCATTTTTCAGTCTTTTGAAACATATTTAGAGTGCAATTCTATTTATTTGTAGATCTTCTCCTGTATCGTTGACAAACATTGTTGTACATCAGTGTGAATCGGTGCTCAGTTGGTGAATTTTTAATGCCCTATTGATAATGCAATTGTACCGATTGTTCTTATGATTATCTGACCGTATCTATCTCATTTCGCTTCGACAAAATGATGACATTACCATTCTTTTCATATGAAACATCATAATGGAAATCAACGATAGCATTTCAATCAGTCTTCAGAAGAAAATCGATTATGAACGGTATGTTTGTCACTCAGAAGCGAGTGATGCTTGAGGTGTGATTAAATAAACAAATTTCGTTGAAGATTGCGTAAAATAAAGGATCAAGATATTTCACCGGCCAAATGTTGTTTTTCAGTAAATTCTGGTGATTGAAGTCATCAATGATCAGGACGTTGTTGCGATAAATTGAAAAAACCCCACTGAGTTCTCTGCACTGAAATAGCCTTGTACGCTTCGTCAGCAGATGGTTTGTGGCAAATCACACAAACAACACAATATTCACCTGTTGCTAATTCAAGTAAACATCATAGTGCGTCTTCCAGCATCAAATGGAAAATTCATCATCAGGTAAACGTTGATTGAATCAGGTTTGGGTTATGACTGTCATCAGTTTTGAATATTTTTTTATGAAATTTGATTTACGCGGGTAATTTATCTTTCAAGCATTGTGCATTTGTGGACAATTAATGTTTGATCTGGAAAAAAGTGTTGGCTGATTGATATGTGATCAACTATATTGAGTACGTGGCAAAGATCGCGGGGCTAGTGTTTATGGATATATTACTTCTCCAAATCCAAAATAGTCGGTTGACTTCGATTTTGGATATTTAATCTCCGCATCGCGATTCCTAGAACAAAAAATTTCGGAACATTCAATGATAGCGAATGCTTTCAGCAGTTTATTGATACAACTTATCACACAAAATAGTTTGTATCGAAACCGGTTCCATTTTCTAAGTGTGGTTTCCGCCATAATAGTTGCCAATTTATCCATCGTAAATGTGTGCGGACCCTTGCTCTCGTAATTCGGTGACTATGGGTTCTGGAGCTATTGATCATCGCTTCATTGCTGCTTGGGATTGGGATTGGGATTACTAATAAATCTCCAATGTGGTATATCAGGGTTTGAATTTTCATTATATTTCTGAACTGGTAGCTGCTTCTGGTACATTTAACAGAGTAAAAGTGCGCTTTCCGCGATCATTTATTTTGTACTGATTTCCTTTCTGTGACGTTGATACCCGCTCTGTCAAGGTTACATCAGCAACTAAACGATATGTATTTTTGTTGCTGTCCAGCATCATGTATGCCGATAAAATTTTATCTTCATTCTCCTTCTCGTGTTGCACAAGACTTTGAAGTAGCAGGCCGTGGTTCACCTTGCCAAAAGCCTTTGATACATCAAATTAACCAACATGAACGGAGTATCTACGATCAATAGATTTTATCCAGTCGTTTAGAGTAATAAGCACATTTGTCAGACAAGATCTGTTTCGGCGAAACAAATGTTGCGCTGCTGATAAAAGTCCTTTTGTTTGAAGGTTACACAAAATCACTCGATTCGGATGCGCACCATAATTGTGAGCAGCGTATCATGTTTGTAATTTTCGATGTCGGAACTACAACCTCTATTATTAATTGGTGCTATCACACAAGTCTGTTTATTCGCATGTGCCTAAACTTGTTTCGATTTGGTTAAAACCATGACCATGAACGAAAATGCCTAATTGCATGCAATACCATCACAAACACATCACGGAATATTTTGTGTTTTTTACATTCAAATGGTAGGGATAGTGCGTAAAGGATCTGCATGTTCTGGAACAGTGGAAGAGTGGAAAACAAGTTGTGGGTTTATGTCACTGTTTGATGAGGCTGGTACTTCAACCAGTTCAATCAATTATGCCCTCATATAGATGTGCCCAGACAAATCAATATGGACAAAATGATTCTGTACATGCACTTCAAAAACAGACTACACCTACCTGATGAGTGGAAACAGCTCGAAACCGGTCGTGGGGTGTGTGCCGGAAATGCATGCAAATGAGCTATTCAGACTACACGACAGTTTTAAATCTTTTCACGTTCATTAAGTAGGGACAGTACCGTCTGGATGCGCATGAGTTGAAGTATCGGAAGAATGTTAGGAAATTCGCGATTGTATGCCAGTGTTCGATGAGGTTGATATGACCAAACGTTTGGCAGAGTTTATTGAACACGATGCTAGTATCGACCAGAACTAACAATGGCATAATAGCGCAACCTGTCTACAATACGTCCACAGTGTCACAACGTCTGCGGATCTTAATCAAATGCCCCTAAATAACTTGAGCGAACTATGAGAAGAAAAGGCTTCTGGCTTTATACGTAAACACGAATGTTCAGCAATTATAATAATTTAAAAAAATTGCATTAAATATTGACAAACAGTGCCCGGCACCAAGTTCCAACTTGCCAACTGAAATAAGTTTCTTGTCCGTTTTCATCGATATCTTCAACACATGATCCAGTTTATTAACAAACGCCGTAACACATGTTTCACTGCAATTTCCGTTATACCATGTTTCTTTCAAAAGTGCGCTTCCAAAATTCACCTGAGCTGATACGAAAACACAATGTACTTGGCCCTCAGATGTAACGACAAATGAGCGGATGAAATCATGTGGAGAAATTTTATTATGCAAGGCCGATTTAAAGGTCATGTGAACGTCGCCTTGTACACGTGTTTAGTCAAATGTGATTGCACTAACCTTATCCAACAATGGCATCCACGCGTAATGTACTTACCATTTTTATTCCTTCACAAAATAATTTAGATCCTTTTCATAATGTCTCTAACTCATCCAGCTGCTGCCACGAAATCGGTCCGGATGTGAGTTTTTGTGATGGAAGTGCATGTAAATGAGCATTTTTGTTCACGGTCGTTTGTCCATCCCATTCACAAGTGTTTTGGCACATGTGATTGAACAACTTGTTTGTACAAATCGTCTCAAAATTTGCTTAGAAGCGGAAATTCGATTAGCAATTGGGCAAAAGTTTCACAAATATCAGTTAAGCTGTTTTGCATCTAGTTGTCACGTGCATAATCTTTGCTTTCTGAATGGGCTATATCTATTCTGTATTTGAAACCACCACTTCCAACATGTTAACGAAGAGGACATTAAATTTCCTTATTGAGGATATTAACACGAGAGGCAACGGATAACAATCAAACTATAGCGAGAATGTTGACGATTTTATGGCCTCAGTTTGCGTTTTGGTCTGAGAAATGATTACACGTATCCTCGGATGGCTAGTATTCTAACTCTTGTTTGTTAATGTTTAGCGACAGACGGCCCTCTATATTAGGTTTTCGGTTGTATGGGACCAACTGTGAATGATGATGCTACCGCAAGCATTCGTTGTCAACCGTTCTACTCCGAAAATACTCTCAGGAATTTCTAGAATTTAAGCAGACGTTTTAAAGATTAGAGTTTCGAGATAGCCAGTATAGGCGAACAGCACGATAAGCCGTTAAAAATCGCTCTGCTTTTTATTAAATCAAGATATGTTTTGCCACAATGTGAATCTGGTGAGTTTAGATAAAACCAAATTTACAAATTCTACATGAAATTTGTTTGGTCAAAACGAATAATATTATGCACTACGATGATTGTTACAAAGAAAATGCAACATTGAATTGTATTTTGGGGAGATTATTAGCATATAATAAAACAGATAGTTTACCAGAATAATATCAAATGGTATATGGGGAAGGTGTTGTAGCAACTGACCGAAAGAGAGTAATCTTAACACCCATCTAAAATGTGGAACTCGTTATGACCCAAATTAACGCTCTGTTACACTCTCTTCAGTGATTTCAAATGTTACGGAGCGAATTGTGTGCGATAGAATTGTGAGTCATTTCGAAGCCCAAAACCTATTGTCCAGAGAGCAACATGGATTTCGGAAGTCTCGTTCTTGCTTGATTAACATGCTGGAGACAATGGACGACTGGACGCAGGCAGTCGATGATGGTGGTTGCATGCATGCTTGTTATTGGACACATCAAAGGCGTTTGATCGCATGGACCATTCTATACTCCTGAGGAAGCTGCACGATGTTGGTATTGATGAGTGCCTTTCTAACTGGATGAAAAGTTATCTTCTTGATTGCAAGGCAACTGTACGTATCGATGATATGATGTCTGGGGAAATCGAAACCACTATCCTGTCCCACAAGGTTCGGTACTTGGTCCCGTTCTCCTTTTGGTCCGAAACTTGTCAGAGCCAAAATGGTTCTCTTTGCGGATGATGTTAAACTTTGGATGCGAATCACGTCAAGCGTGGACTGTTTGCGCTTACAAAGCGATTTGGATATATTGAACAGCTGGTCAGAGCTAAACAAACTTCCATTCAACTTCAGAAAGTACAAAATGTTACAAATAGTCAAAGATTTCGCATTTTCATACAAATTTGGATCGAAACAACTGGAATGGACAACAGAAGAAAAGGACCTCGGCGTATGGATTAGTAAAAGTCTTAAGAATAGCATGCAATGCGAAGCAGTGTACAACAGATCTAGCCGCGTGCTAGTTATGCTTAGGCGTATTTTCGGACATTTTTCGCGTGAAACATTCCCCATGCTCATAAATACATATATTACCCAGTGATGGATTACTCAGCGCAAGCTTCGGCACCATGGCTAATAAGGGGCATCAAGCTGCTCGAGAGGATTTATCACAGAGCTACCAAAATGGTTGGCTGTCTCCGCAACCTACCATATGAGAAACGACTCGTGCATTTTAATTTAGATGCACTCCTTCGCAGACGGGTTCGATTTGATCCTATCCTGAGTTATAAAATATCGAACTCAAAGATGCACCTTCTGAGACATCTACTTCGCCTCCGGTCAAGCCATGTCACGCATACTCACCCACTGGCATTTGATATTCCACATTCTCACCAGAACTGCCTTCGTTGCTTCTATTCTATTTGTTTCTTATGGAACTCCCTACCGTCAGCTGTTGTACAATCATCTAGTGAGAGGATTTTCAGCAACAAATTGAATATATTTATGCGTAGTAATTCCACCCTACATCCCGTTTATATAACATGATCTTTATCCAAACAAATAATTTTCCCTCATACCGTGACAATACATGACATTTTTTTACTACAAAACTGTCGACTTTCCTAAAGCTTCCATTTATCTTGTATATATATTTATTGTCCTTATACGAATATCCCGTGGTGTTGTACACCTATGCTCTTTTTATATCATAAATTCTTGAAACTGGAATTTTGAATTCTCGGAGAAAAATATAATTAGTAAACAATTATGATGCGGAACGTACTCCGAACGCATAACTCAGAATGTTTTTTTGCAGAAAAAGCAGTAAGCTTAACAATAGCCATTGGATTACAGGTATATGTAGAAAATTGCATAATCTCTCATTGCATCTCATTGTTGTACTACATTCAGATACAAATCCTGTCAATCTGGCGGTTTATTTCCAGCAAAGATGTCCGCATCTTTCGTTTTTCTGTTCACGGTAAAACCAGAAAATGAATTTTACAGAAAAGCAAGCTCAAAAGATAATTCGTCATTTTGCTACTCCTACAACTTTGATTCAATTTGCTTAGTAACGGACAGAGTGAACACTTTCGTTTGGCAGGACAAACATCAGTACCAGCAACTCGCGATGGAAAGAATGGAATATAATCCGGAATTAATGTTCTAAATTGTGAATGGAAGAAACAAAGTGAAACTAGGGTTTTTTAGATCCTGTAAAAATAAGGGATGTGTGTTACATTTCAAGAGACAGCGAATGCTCTTCCGAGCTTTTACTCCCAATTGTTCTGCCCATAACAGTAATTATATCAACCTACTATATCAAACTAAGTAAAACCTCTAAGTGAACCAATGATTGACCTAGTCGTGTTGGAAGAACACTTACGGCGGTTAGATGCAAGAAATTCCTTGGTTGGGATAACAATGCTACGGTTATTCATCGTGAATTTTATAATAAGCGTTCATACTGTCTGGCTGAGGTTTTGACCGAAGTCTCCGGTTGTGTACCGTCAGCATAAAAGGCTGGTGTGATAGCACCAATTAATAATAGAGGTTGTAGTTCCGACATCGAAAATTACAAACATGATACGCTGCTCACAATTATGGTGCGCATCCGAATCGAGTGATTTTGTGTAACCCTCAAACAAAAGGAGTTTTATCAGTAGCGCAACATTTGTTTCGCCGAAACAGATCTTGTCTGTCATATTTACTCATTACTATAAACGACTGGATAAAGTCTATTGACCGTGGAATCTCCGTTCATGTTGGTTATATTGAGCTATCAAATGCCTTTCACAAGGTCAACCACGGCATGCTTCTTAAAAGGCTTGTTTAAAACGAGAAGGAATTTGAAGATAAACTTTTATCCACATAGATGATATTGTACAGAAAGGAAAATACAACTCGTGTTATGGTTGATGTAATCTTGACCGTAGTTCCAAGGTTGTCAAAGCCGGGGCGGTTTTGGGGATAAGCTCTCAATTCCTAAAATGCTCCAATTGCACGCGTCTCATATAGCCTCAGACAACCAAGTCCTGTTCCTATCCTGCACGCATGTTCCTGTATAACCCGGCGAACTGTTTCTACTAAGAGGAAAGGGCAAAGGCGGCTGCTTGCGCCTCAAAACCAGCATGCTTCGAGCTCGTAAGTTCATGAAGGAAAACCCTTATCTCAAACCTCCACTGACAACATCCAATCATGGAAAATGCTTCACGAATCAAGCTGAAAAAAACATCCGGAACCGGAGTTCCGTTAAGCAATCCGAAGTTTTATACAACTTCGTCCTGCCAACTCCTACGACAGAATCCTTGTCCAAAATTATCAGCCCAACAGTTCCTTTCGTTCCGGTGGTGTCGTGGAGTTGGATCACTTACTGCATGGGCAAAAGCTAGTTCTCAGTATTGAACATCACTGGCGTACATCACAACACAAAATAGAGAGGACACTCCATTACTCTTCTAAAAATAGTAACACGGGAAGCAGCAGACACCGCACCAGCGAAACGAATTAATAAACAACAAAGGTCAGTTCTGAAACTGGGAACCTGGAACTTCCGGCCCATGCTTCCAGGATTTCATGATGACGTCTCGAATATCAGTAGCACAAGAAAAGCAGCTGTGATTAACTATGAGCTAAAAAGGCTGAATGTCGACGTAGCTGCCTTGCAAGAGACGCGATTACCAGACACTGGTAAGGCGTTCTGATGACCCTTAACTCCATGGAGTTAGGTTTGCCATGCAGAACGACGTACTAAAAGCAGCATAACCCAGCAGCAGTCGGAGCGAACCGATTTTAACTCTAAATCTGAAATGCGTTACTGATACCATAATGTTAGTCAACATTTGTGCACCGACGCTCTCTGCGACGCCTGCAGAAAAAGACGTTGTTTATCATAACCTCACAAAAGTTCTGAAAAACGTGCCACGAAAAGCTGTATAGTGGTGATTCCGATGCCAGATTTGGTGCAGCATACGAATGCTGGAAAAACTGTTTCGTAAGGTTTGGTGTAAGTCAAACCAATGAAAATGGACAAGGCATTTTAGAAATGTGCTCACAGTTTAGTCTTTGTGTAAGTAACGCATTCTTTCAAACAAAACCACAGCATAGATTATCTTGGAAACATCCTGTCTGTAAGTATTGGCATCAGCTTGATCTTATTATTGTTAGGCGCACTAATATAGGAAGAGTACTCCTCACCAGATAATATCAAAGCACAGACTGCGACACCGATCATTCACTTGTCTGTGCAAAACTAAAGCTTTCCCACACAAGATTTCGCCGCATAAATTGTCTGCTAAGCCTGAGATAGACGTCACTCGCAACGTCTTTAGAAAACTGGGAATCGATGAAAACTGCATATGCCGAGTCGCACTTTCCACTTACAGTCCGAAGAAAGATCGAGTGAGCTTTTGGTTGGAAACAAAATCTTCTGAGATGTCCGCTGTGTTGGATGAGAAACAGTCAGCATTATTGAGGTTCAATGGTATGCCAACAAATGAAAATTTAATACTTCTAAAAGCAGCCAGAAATATGGTCTCACAAAATGCAAGACTATTTGACTGAAATTTGCTACAGTATAAAAAGTTGCGGATACTGTAAATTTTCACGGTATGTATGATGGGATCAACAGTGCCATTGGTGCAAACAAACTTAAAACTGCTTCCATTAAGTCCTTATCTGGTAATCCGATTGTCGAAAAATCTCAGCAGATGGAAATATGGATGGAGCACTTCTCCTCTTTCTACTCTAGGGACAGTACGGTTTTACCGCATGTAATTGAAAATGTCGAGCGGATGCCGACCATTGAATATATAGATACTCCTCCAATTCTTGATGAGCTCAATAAGGCAATCGACCGCTTAGCGAATGGGAAGCCCCCGGTTGGCAACAGAATTCCACGTGAGCTCATCAAATGCTCTAGAGCAGAATTATTACAACCGCTTCAGCATTTGCTTCTTAAGCGATGACAGGATGTGCGTGTCCCACAAGAAATTCGAGATCCAAAGTTCACCACGCTATTTAAGAGTAAAGTGTGCTAGAATCGACTGCAACAATTACAGAAGAATCTTCCTTCTGAATGTTGTAGGCAAATTGTTTGTTTAAGTCTTATAGATCAGGCCACAAGTCTTAGCTGATAAAATTTACTCCGAATCTCAAAGTAGCTTCCGCTTACTACTTACTTACTTTTGTGCGGCTGACTCCACGGGTGGATTAGCCGGCTTCATTGATGTCTCGGATCGCACCAGCCCACGCACGTCGATCGGAGGCGAGATCGTTGCAGATCGTGATCCAGTCTCGTTCCCACCTGTGAACTCCGTAGGCGGTACGCAGACCCGGGGTGTCTACATCCTCTTTCACAGTTGACAGCCAGGTTTTCACTTGACTACCTTGCCGCCGACGCCATGTACGAACGGGTTTGGGGTCGAGGACGAGTTTTGGAAGTGCTGTGTCTGTCAAACCATTGCAGCCTTCGCCATTGTATGTCAGCGGAAAGTAGAGATAGTCCGCCGCAACGCTCTCGTACGGCTGCGTTAGATACTCAGTCAGTATTTCGGATGCCCAAGATTGCCCTGAGGCACCAATGGTCGAACACTTCTAATGTGAGTACATCCTGTGACCTTAAAGGCCATGTCTCGCATCGTAAAGCAGTACAGGGCGGATCGCTGCTTGATAAACACGCGTCTTAGTTTTTAGGCTGATCCCGGGCTTGCGCCAAAGGATGCCCTTCAACTGCAAAAACGCATTACTAGCACGATCGACCCTTAACTTCACTTCATCTTTCGCCTGACCATTGGGCAATATAATTGAGCCGAGGTATTTGAAGACTGCAACGTATCCAATCGGACAACCCTGGACGCGAAGTGGCTGGATGCCTGGTGTGTCGGTATAAAAATGCCTTGGTTTTAGCCGCGTTTATCTCAAGACCAACGTTCGCGGCAGCGGCACTAATGCGGTTTAAAACGCTTTGCAGCATTTTGGTATTGTCGCCCAGAACGACTATATCGTCAGCGTAGTCAAGGTCGAAAATCCATAGATCCGTTGAAATTTGCACCCCTTGATAGTCTGTTACGCCTGGTTCATTATCCAGTCTACGACATAGTTAAACATAACCGGCGATAGCGGACAACCTTGCCTGACTCCTGTGTGCAAGTTAAATTCACGCGATTCTTCACCGTAGAGCTGTAATAGGCTCTGATTAGGTTGACGAGCTTTAATGGAACCCCATCCGATAGCATGATGTCGCGTAAACAACCACGGTCTACGGAGTCGAAGGCGGCGCGGAAGTCAATAAAGCAAGCTATCGTTTGCTGTTGATACCGTGCACGGTGCTCGAGGATCCTGCGTAAAGTAAATATTTGATCTACGCAACCCATCCCAGGGCGAAATCCATCTTGGTTTACTCTGGTGCGCAGATTTCTTTCGGCAGAGTACCGATTAAGCAGGAGCGTTGCAAACACTTTAGCAGCGGTGTCGATTAGATTTATTCCGCGGTAATTAGAGCACACAGATTTATCTCCACGTTTCGGCAGTGGTAGAATGATAGACATCTCTCAGTCTGATGGGAAAACTTCCGTCTCCCAGATCAAACAAAACAGCCGATGTAGCGGAGATAATAAAACGTCGGCACAGGCTTTAATAAGTTCAACGGAAATTCCGTCCTCACCTGGCGATTTACCATTCTGCATTCGTCGTAAAACACTTGATATCTTTTATTCTGATGGAGCCTCGCAGTTGACCGGGTATTCACAGCTAATTATCGGGGAAGTGAATACTGCATTGATAGATGACGGGCGGTTCAGTAGCTGACTGAAGTGCTCAACCCACCTACCTATCTTTCGATGAAGGTCCAATATCATCTGTCCTGACGAATCTCGAAGATTCGTACAAAAACCACAGCTTCCAGATGCTCTGCGAATCAGGCGGAACAGTCGTCCAAAGTCTCCTATACTTGCTGCGGCTTCCATTTCGGATGCGGTTCCCGCCCAATATAGCTGACGATCCTTGCGGGCTGATCGTGTAGCAGCTCTCCTAAGGAGGTGATAATCAGATGCACCATGCATTCGGGCGTCTCTTGCCCGGGCAGAGAGCTCGATGGTGTTCTGAGAAATCCAATCTCGCCGGCGACGAGAAGCATTGCCTAGGATTTTTAGTGCTGCAGTCTGAGTAGCGGTCTTCAGTCTGGACGACTGTTGTTCGACGGATGCATCACTCCCATCTTACCGCTCAGCGATATCGTCAATGAGCTTTTTACGTTGAGCCGGGTTTCCTTAGGCTTCCAAGTTTAAGCGCTTTCTAGCAGTTTTCCTTTGACGGTTTAGCAGGCGAAGTCGGAGCTTTGCGCGAACAAGTGTGTGATCGGTGCCTGCTGCGTTCCCTGTTTCGGCTCCACGATAGGACCTACAGTCGTGCACCGAAGACATCCAACGTTCGCGAATTAGAACATAATCGATCTGGTTCTCCGTTCTATCATCATTCGAGTACCATGTGACCAAGTGTTTTTTAGGGTGCTGGAATTTAGTGTTACAGACGCATAGGTGATTATAGGCCGCAAACTCGATCAGTCGATTGCGATTCGCGCAGCGTTGCCCTAGGTAAAATTTTCCCAGGATTAGGTTTGTTGCGGAATCTGCTGATCCTGTACGAGCGTTCCAGTCACTAGCCACAACCAGTATGTCGTTTCCAGCAACTCTATCGACTACGAATTGAAGTTGGTTATAAAAGTAGTCTTTTGTAGTTTGGTCGGCTGATCGGGTTGGGGCATACACCGAAACGACTGTTATATTCAAAGAGTGGCCCTCAGCCGGACCACCGCGATTCTCTGGGATACAGGCATCCATGACATGAGTGCTTGTTTAGCATGGTCGCTAAGCGCTATCGATACTCCATGCTGACCAGATTCATCCTCGGGCCCACTATAAAAAGCCAATAAGTACGATTGACTCCGGGGACCTTGATCGATTTGGATCCGTGTCCGGGAAGGCGGACCTCGGAAAGACAAGCAACATCTACTCGGTAGTCCAATAAAGAGCGCATCGTGATAGCTTAACTCCCAACATCAAGCAGCGTCCGTACGTTCCAGCATCCCAGATGAAAGTCCTTACGGATATATATGGCCCCAGATAGCTTAATTTTCACCCTAGCCGTTGAGAGAGCCAATGTCGCGTCGCGTCTCATGAACGCCGTAGAAGAGAGCTGAGATATACATTGAGACATCATCATGAAGTTTCTTGGTGATAGTGTACAAGTGATGTCCATAGCACCACTTGGTGTTTGTTCGAGTACACCTCTCTAGCCTTTGCACAGCCAAGTGCAACCTACAAGGCAGCAGGAAGTTGGCAGATAAACGCGCTGTGCGCCAGTTATCTACCTACGGGGTTTCTCTCCGGATTTTTCCTCGGGGTTTTCTCCCGAAGCCTTTCCCGCAATCGGCTGACCCACAAGGAAGTGTGGGTTTGAAGTCAGGGTTTTCCTTTCCCTAGATGGATTGCCAGTAGCTGACGAGCTCCATCAGCCCGGAGCAAACTGGTTTTAAGGCGCCAGTCACCCGCCTTCGCCCCTTCTCCTGGCAGTAAGAGCAGTTCCGCCGGGCTTGTGAAAGCCACTCGTACAGGCCAGGAGTTGGACTTGGTTGTCAGTGGCTTTCGCGGGGGAAGATGAACCGTTGACATGATCTTCTCCCTGAGACAACTTCAATAAAAGTGGCGGGAACAGCGTATGCCATTATACGCTGTTTTTATAGATTTAACGAACACATCCGACCACGTCAGCAGAGAGGGTCTTTTCACGATGCTTGATCTGGTAGACTGCCCCACATACTGCTCAAGCTCGTTATTTGGTTCCACTCAGGCAAGAAGCGCTCAGGCCATTTTAACGGTTTCAGTTCAGAAGCCTTTGAATTTCCCCGAGGCGTCAAACAAGAGTGTGTTCTTGAACCCAAGATGTTCTACGTTTTTTTGCTCACCTTCAGAAGACCGATTTTTGGATGAGAACAGGAAGCATTTACTTAAGCAATTGAATTCATGGCAAGGTTTTAAACCAGACCCGGTTGAGAGCACAAACAAAGTCACGGGATTTGCTAATCCGTGACATGCTGTTTGCCGACGATGCAGCCTGTATTTCTCACTTCCAAGAGAACCTTTAGTCGCTAGTGGACTGTTTTTTGTCGGCATACAAAGTATTTGGGCTGACAATTAGCATGAGCAAGACGAAAGTAATTGGACAAGGAAATATATCGCCTGCAATCATCACTGTCGGAAACTGTCAGCTTGAACCAGTACATCATTTCACATATCTTGGTTTAATCATTGCAAATAACCTCGCGCTAGACACCAAGATGGATAAGCGGATTGGCAGAACAGCTGTTATTTTGTCCCGATAGAACTTTCGTGTTTGGAGTAACCGCAAATTGAATGTAAAAGCAAAGATGATGGTATAAGGCGCGTGCATACTAAATGCTTTACTGTACGAAATTGAAACCTGGACCACCAGCGAAAGACACGAACGGAAGCTGAATGCTTTCCATCTACGAAGCATCCGCCGTATCTTAAACATATCGTGGATGGACAAAGTGGCTAATACTGAAGTGCTTTCAAAAGATGGTTTACAGAGCATGTTCACCATAATACGGCAGCACATCTTGCGGTGGCTTTTCATCGCAAGCAGAATGGAAAATGGTCGTATTCCGAAAGATCTACTCTTTGGTGAGTTGCACTCAGGTATTCAACCATTAGGCAAACCGCACTTGCGGTACAAATAGTTTTGCAAGAGATATAAAATCTCTTGGCATTGACCCAGCAAGTTGGGAATAAATTGATCTTGACCGTGCACATTGGAGGCATTGTGTAAAACGTCGTCTGCTAGCTGTATTGGAGCAGATACCGCTCGTTGCTGCTCAAAGTTGATCAGGCCACCGGCGTGCAACTGACGCCCTACAACCGACTTCTACTTATCGTTGCAAGCGCTGTGGGATAGATTGTTCTTCCCGAATCGGACTGTTTATTCATTAGAAAAGCAATAGAACATGAAACGTCATGCGATCATGATGTACGTCAATGGTCGACATCGACCGAATGAGGACAACAACTGCAGGAACTATTGTAATTTGAATTGTGGTAAGCTGTTCTTATTGTAGTTGATTTAGGATTTGATTGTAAATTAGTTCTTCACAAAATAAATTAAGATTTTTGGGCTTACAATTAGACTGAGCAAGACCCAAGTCCTTGTACAAGGGATTGTATCGCCTCACATCATCACTATTGGCGACTGTCAGCTTGAACCAGTGCATCATTTCACATATGTTGGTTCAACCATTGCGGATAACCTCTAGCTAGAAACGAATATTGGAAAGCGGATTGGCACAGCAGCCTTCATTTTGTCATGATTGAACTCTCGTTTTTGGGGTAACCGCAAATTGACTTTTAAGACAAAGATGATGGTACACAGCGAGTGCGTATTAAATGCGTTAATGTACGACAGTGAAACCAGGACCACAGACGCAATACAAGAACAGAAGCTGAATGTTTTACATTTAAGAAGTGTCCGTTATATCTTGAAAAAATGGAAAATGGTCATATTCCACCGAAAAGTAATTCGCACAAACTTGACCGAATAACCCCGAAAAGGATACAAAGCGCACCGAGCTGCATGTGTACGGTTTGTCAAAAGTCGGTAAGTCCTAAGGCGGAGTCAGTCACGTGTTACGATTGTTTGTCGAAAGTTTATGCTAAATGCGACAAATCGCTATCCTCATATTTAATATCGATTATTAATGGAGAAGTTTATTCCGCTGTTTGTTACTTTTCCATACCTTGCAAGGCCAAAAAACAGTGTCATTCTCGGAGGCGAAAATCCCTGAGAATGAAATTGAATCGCGTCTAAATGGACTAGAATCCAGTAGGCGAAAACTGAATGAATTGATAAACAGGGTCATAAAGGCACTATTGTTGCCCGACTTAGAAGTTACTGCCGAGGAGCCGGTAAAAAATCCATCATACTCGAACAGGCCAACATTTGCCCAGATAACCGTGCAGGTGGTGACTAAAACGGGGAAGCGTTCGTTGGGATCAGTGACTCCTCGACTTAACGGAAACGAGAAAGGTCTCAACAAACCACTACTAAAATGACTGACTCAAATTATAAAACAAAATCCGCGGGTGTAAACCTTAGTGTTATATGCACAAACATGACCGAGTCGCAGGAAACGCTATTCGAAGCTAAGCAAAAATATGACTTAGCTGAGTGGTATAAACTCTATAGTCAGGTGAGACTAGCCGCAGTTAATCCTTCATCAATAGTTAGAATAAACCGCCACCTGAATTCTCCTCACAAGGATGATCCTCGCCTTTTAAGAATAACGCTTCAATCTGCGGAGGACGTGGAAAACGTACTCTTAAATGCTTACCTTCTTAGAGGTGATCCAGAGACTACATGTCGTATCCATGCAGACTTACCATGGTGGGAGCGAAAGTCGTCGCAGAAATCTCAAGATGAAAGTAATCCTAGAATTGTTGTAATTCTAGGTGTTCCGGACGATGCTGCTGACGTACTATCACCAGAAAAGTCTGAGCACGATCACAAACAGTGGAAATATCTGGCCCAAACAATTGGTATTAAAAATGCCATACTTGTGGATTTATTTAGGATACCGCGGTGTGCCAACTATAAAGGGCAAGGTCCTAGCCCTTTAAAGCTAACTTTCTTCACGACCGAAATGACCGATACTATCGAACGTGAATGGAAAGCTAATAGAAAAAACCTACCCCAAAACGTCAAGTTGAGCTTGCCCAGGGCAATAGCCGAAAGCAAGCAAACGGATTGTACAGACCCACAAACGCCTAGTGATGAGATAAAACCTGAATGTCAAGCGATAACTCCGAAAACCTTGATTATTCCGACCTTAACCGAGTAGGCCCATTGATAACTTTTCATGATTTGAAGACCAAAAATTTTATAAGATGTTTATATCCAAATACGCACAGCCTTACGAAATTAGCTGAGTTAACCTAGATATGTTCGCGCTACTCACCTGACATTATCGCCATTACAGAAACATGGTATTCTCCCCAATTGATTAAAACGGAGATATTCATTCAAAATATGAATTTGATAAGGAACGACCGAGAGAGAAGTGGTGGTGGTGTTGCTCTTTATTATCATAATCGACCCTGTGCGATCCAATAGACAACACAGAATTCACGCTCGAGGATACAATTTGGTGTTCTTTAACGCTGATATCTGTCGAAGTTTGCATTATTGGTGTGGTCTACCGGTCCCCTTCATCTACGGAATCGTACAACGAAAGGTTGATCCAATTGCTTCAGCGCTTGACTCGCACGCGGCAAGCAACGACACTTATTATGGGTGATTTTAATCTGTCCACCCTTTATCTCAGGGACGATCACTCCCCACAAACGCTAGAATACCCGTTTAGAGAAGTACCAGGTTTAGTCCCGTTATACAACCATGTTCACGAATGCACCCGGAGGAGAGGTTCTGACCGCCCCTCTGTGTTGGATTTGGTGTTGACATCGAAAGAACAATCTATCGAAGTTTTCGAACTCCAGGCTCCGCTGGGTCTTAGTGATCATTCAGTGCCTGTGTTCGACTATGTTTGTAGTACTCAGCAATCGCTTGCTCCGAATAGGATGGTTCGACGGGTAGATAAACTGGCCCTGAGTAAATCGCTCGTGCAGATTCCGCATTTTCAGAGGGACAACATAAGCACTGATTCGCAATGGAGCGAACTTGTAGGTTTTCTGAAACTGAAGATAGACGAGAACTCGCAGATCGTTCCGAAAATGTGCGTACATGAACTTCGTTTTGTTGTCCGCAGCAGAACAAAAAAGTGAATAGCACTGAAGCGAGCAGGGTGGGTGCAACATAAAGTCAACAATACTTCTATTTCTTTGCAACATTTCCGTATGTTACGCAACAAAGTGACGGCACTTATTCGAAAGAAAGCGCACCAATTGATGCTGCTGTCAAAAATGGAACGCAAAATCATGAACGCGAAGGCAAAAGTCAAACCAGGTATTTTTCCCATCCAGAAGGGTGAAAAATTCACTGAAATATCGTTGGAAACCACAAATGCAATTTACTACTCTAAAGTGTTCGTGCCAAAGGTTTTAGTGGAACCTTCTGAATATTCAATCGAAACAGGAATCGAAACATTTTGCGATATTTCAATAAATCCAGTAATTGTCGCAAGTCATTTGCTGAAACTAAATGTAAGAAAATACCCAGGAGCGGATGGCATTACACCGGATGCGCTCAGGTTCTGTCACCGTCAACTTTGTGAACCGCTCTGCAGCCTGTTTATCTATTCGTTGCTTAATGGAGTGGTACCAAAAGATTGGAAGTCCGGCGTGATAACATCTATCTTTAAAGGCGGCTGCCTATCTGACGTTGCAAATTATCGTCCCGTTACACTTTTACCTGTTATTGCTAAGGTCATGGAACGTATAATCTCGAAAAGAATGGTTGCACACTTTGAATCGCTTAATTTCTTTTCGGCAGCACAGCATGGATTTCGATCTCACCGATCCTGTCTCAAAAATCTTCTCATAGCATTAGAGGACTGGACAAAAGAGTTGGATAGAAGTTCTTGCATCCACGTCTGTTACCTAGACATTTCGAAAGCTTTTGAGAGACTCAATCATCATCTGTTTTTTTAAAAACTGATGCGTTCAGGAATATGTGAACCTCTCCTCTCATGGTTGTGTAACTATCTGTCAGATCGCGACGCCAGAGTTAAAGTTAACGGATTGGTATCACAAACGTTCAAAGCCACAAGTGGAGTCCCATAAGGATCTGTGTTAGGTCCTCTCCTCTTTCTGTTATACATAAACGATTTACCCCTCCCTTTATATCTTCTAAAATGGTCCTGTTTGCGAATGGTATGAAAATTTGGACGTCGCTTAGTTTTGCAAAGGATTGTGAGAAACTACAAATGGATTTGGACAACGTGTCGAATTGGGCGGCCATGAATGACATGTCATATAACATACAAAAATGTAAGATGCTCCATCTTGGCAAGACTGTTCCTTGGACATATCGATTGGGAACTAAAAACCTAGCATGGAGCTCGTTAGAAAAGAGATCTTGGAGTTTGGATTAGCGGGAACCTGAAGAGCACAGTGCACTGCCAGAATATATATCGACGGGCCAAAAGATTGTTAGGTATCGTTCGAAGAATATTTGGAAGATTCTCTCTGGTAACGTTACCAAGGATAACGAATGTCTACCTTCGCCTTAAGATGGAGTATGCGGTCGAGGTCTGGGCTCCTTGGCTGCGTAAAGATATTGCTCTCTTCGATAAAATCTATCATAGAGCAACAAAGTTAGTGATGGGTCTTCGCAATGTTCCGTATACCGAAAGACTGCGACGTCTGGGTCTATGTGACTTTACCCAAAGGAGGATACGACACGATATTATTCTGACCTATAGAATTGTATCTACCGAAGGACATCGACTGAAACACTTGCTTGATGTACGTGATGGAAAAGTAACACGCGGACACACCTTATCCCTTTACGTTCCAAGTTCCCGTATTGATTGTCGGCGTCATTTTTTCGTCGTACGTGCTATATTTCTTTGGAATTCCCTACCCCAACCTGTGGTGGACTCTCCTTGCCTGGCGATTTTTGAAGCGAAATTTGACGTGCACTTGCCAACGAACATCATTCGTGAGCCTTACATTTGATATTCTCTATTGCTTTTACACTATTGTAATTTTCATGTGTTATCCATACCGTAATCCTGTGGCGTTGTAAAGTATTAACTTTTTTAACCATAAATCCTTGAATCCTTGAATCCTCGACGTTTTGTGGCAAATCACACCAACAACAAAATATTCACTTGTTTTCAATTCAAGTGAACATCACAGTGGGTCTTCCAGTATCAAATCTTTGTCTGTGATATTTTTGAACGCGAGGTGCTAACCATTATAAATAGCCCTCCATGGTCCGTAAGATCACGATGGAAATAAAAAAAATGTTTCGAAAATTCTTCCTGTTGAATTAACCAAGATTCGGTTACGACTGTTAAAAGTGGTGAATATTTTTAAAGAAACTCGGTAACCTCAGTTAATTTAACTTCTAATAAATGTGTATTTATGGATATTTAATGTTTGGTCTGGAAAAAGTGTTCGCTGATGGGTATATTATCAAGTAAGTTGAGTACCTGGCAAAGATGGCGGCGCTTCTGTTTATGGATATATTACTTCCCCGAATCCGATATAGTCGGTCGACTTCCTTTATTGGATCCTTATTCTCCGCATCGCGATTCCCAGTACCAAACGTTTCGAAAAATTCAAGAATAGCGAATGCTTTCAGCAGTGTGATGATAAATTTGTTCACTCAAAAGGTTTATATCTAAACTGTTTCCACATTCCAGGTATGGTGTCCGACATAATCCTTGTCAATTTTTTATTGTAAATGTACGTGGACCCTTGCTGTTGTAATTCGGTGACTTTGGGTTCTACGAGTATCGATCGGCGCTGCATTGCCGCTTGGGTAGGCATTACTAATAAATCTCCAATGTGGTATATCAGGGTTTGAATTTTCATTATATTTCTGATCTGGTGGCAACTTGTGATACACTTAACAGAGTAATGATGCGCTTTTCGCGAACGTTTATTTTGTATTGGTTTCCTCTCGGTGTCGATTTTACTCGCTATGTCGAAGGTACATCAACAAATACACGAGATGTATTTTCCTTGTTGTCTCGTATCATCTATGTCGATAAAATTTTATGTTTTAACTCCATCTGGTTTTACACAAGCCTTTGAAGAAGCAGGCCGTGGTTGACCTTGTCAAAAGCCTTTGATACATCAATATAACCAACATGAACGGAGTATCTACGGTCAACGTACTTTATGCAGTCGTTTAGAGTAATTAGCACATATGACAGACAAGATTTGGTTCTGCGAAACAAATTTTGCGCTGCTGATAATATTCATTCTGTTTGAAGCTTACAAAACATTACTCGGTTCGAAAGTGCTCCATAATTTTGAGCAACGTATCGAGTCTGTAATTTTCGAAGTCGGAACTACAACCTATATTATTAATTGGTGCTATCACACCAGCTTTTTATGCTGACGGTACGCAACCTTCGCAAAGATATCGGATTAAAACCTCAGCCAGACAGTATGAAAGCTGATTATAAAATTCACGATGAATCACTGGACCATTGTTATCCCAACCAAGGAATTTCTTGCCTCCAACCACCGTAAGTGTTGTTGTCAATTATTGGTTCACTTAGAGGCTGTACTGATTTTGATATACCATGTTGCTATAATTACTGTTATGGGCAGAACACTTGGGAGTAAAAGCTCGGAAGAGCATTCGCTGTCTCTTGAAATGTAACACACATCCCTTATTTTTACAGGATCTAAAAAAACCCTAGTTTCACTTTGTTTCTTCCATTCACAATTTAGAACAGTAATTTCGGATTATATTCCATTCTTTCCACCGCGCGTCGCTGGTACTGATGTTTGTCCTGCCGAACGAAGGTGTTCACTCTGTCCGTTACTAAGCACATTGAATCAAAGTTGTAGGAGTAGCAAAATGACGATTCATCTCCTAAGCTCGTTTTTTCTGTAAAATTCATTTTCTGGTTTTACCGTGAACATAAAATCGAAGGGTGTGGACATCTTTGCTGGAAATAAACCGACAGATTGTCTAGATTTGTATCCGAATGTAGTACCACAATGAGTTGCAATGAGAGATTTTGTTATTTTGATCCATATACCTGTCATCCTATGGTTATTCTTAAGCTTACTGCTTTTTCTAGCATACAAATTTCTGAGTTCCAAGTTCTGAGTATCTCCCGTATCGTACTTGTTTCATCGCCTAAACACATTGTATTCGTGAAACTCACATCAAATAATTATCTGTTTATACAAATTCTATCAAATCCAACGAGCGACAGCTTTAATTTTGGATGCACTACTCGTGAGGGACAATTATGCTCAAATACGCATTCCTCGAATCTCTATAAAGCGGTCGAAGTTCTGAATCGTTTATTCGCTGTGCTATACGTTCTTCGTGTGATAATTACGAAAGTGAACCTCAATTTCCAGCATATTAGTCAATTTAGGTATATTAATCATGAATTTCGTTTTGATAGAAGTAAAATTTAGGCTGGGGCCGTTATTAGGAAGAATGGTGGGTGCTCTCTGCATGTTCAGTACACCAGATCACCGATTAAGGACACATCACATGTCGATTCCGTTCGGATTATCGCCTGAAGAAATTGATTGTAGTTTTACCCCTCCTCATCGCGAATTATTTCGTACGGTGCAGTATGTTTGAAACCGTCGAGAGATAGAGAAAGCCTAAAGCTAGAAGCGGTGGTACGTCACTATTGGCAACGCACGCATGAATGCGTTATTAGACGTTTGGCCAAACACAGTATCTTTCGATAAAGTTAGTTTTATTTTCACTTTCTCGATCGAAATTTCTGTACCTCGGAAAAGAGGGATAATGTTTCCTTTGTTATTACATTAAAAATTTCAAATTATATCAATCTGACGAAAAAGTGGTATATAAAATCAAAGTATTTTTATTACACACGCAATTTTATTTATCAAGCGGACAGCAGTTATCCTGCTACTGCTCGATAGGCTTAGGTTACATTCAAATTAGTTTCGAAAAGCATGCTATCCGTTTTGAAATTCTAGAAGTTTGCAACCTCAAGTGCATTGTCTTCACGTGGTTTACCTTCTTTTTTCGTATCATTGATTCTAAAGTGTATTCCTAGAATCTTATTTTTGAACAGTTTTATTCATCATCGACCCTATTTATCTATTGGATGCAAATTTCATAAAACCACGCGTCAGTCGTGTTTGCGAAGAGAGCTAGAAATTTCGAAGTGTATGCTCGAAACAGATGTTTCACAACAATCACTTGTCCTTTGACCTGCATACAAATGAACAAGTTGGTCGAGCAATGAATGTTTATTAGAAGCTTCAATGATCAATTCAGAAAGTTCATTGCATTGTTTGCACAAGGTGATAGTGCAATTCTTCAAATTTGTTTTTCCCAATTTCGAGCTCATTGTTTTGTTTTTGTTTGAAAACAGCTCGAAACTGGTCGTGAGCTTCGTGTATTTGGGCGCGTTAATGTATGAATGTTAATTGGCTAGTGAAATCCACCAATGATATTGAGTCATAAATATTTATTTAAATGTTCGCGTCATCTTTTTCCTTAATATCGTCATAGATTTGTCATAGAAGCTTACAATTTTATTGTTTAAACCACTAAGCGAAATTCATTTATTGTTTTTGAAATGAAAGCACTAGTCATATTTCTACTGTTATTCACTTCAAACGCGATCGATATATGCCCAAGTGGATTCACTCTGGTGAACCAAGATACGTGTATAATTAAATTAAGCGACGGAGTTTCCTATTGCGAAGGGCATGATATTTGCTACAATCAAACTCTTGTTAAAGACAAGCAAATGTTCATGGTGGGAAAGAACGCCAATTCTCTTTTGCAATTTCAACAGGGTCTTCCGATTCATACAGCGTTGCACGGATTTCTTGACAATCCTGGAACTTCACGCACGGGTTGGAGGTACCATGAACCCAGCGTGGATGGGGTCATTAGTACAGACACATTGCAATGGAGACCAAACAATCCGACTGGAGACATTAATCCCATGGTTGAAGTTGGACATGATGGGCTCAACGACGTCAATCAAGAACATTCCAACCGCAGTGTCTACTGTGAATTATCGAAATCACCTCCACCTAGTCGAACGAATCGTGTGCTTTTTGATAAGAACTATCCTTTAAGGTTGCGTTCGATATTTGCATCCGGAACGATTGGTTGTTTCACCTACGAGGACGATTCCACCTTAATTCGGTGCTCGTTCAGGTGAGAAGCTTCCATTTGTTAGATAATCGAATAGAATTCAACCACTTGATAAAATGAGCGCGTTTATGTAGTACTGATATTTCTGTTTAGATGTACGTTACAAAATGTCCCCAGATTCCAGTTGAACACAAAAAATTACGGAGAAGTAAACGAAAACTAATGATAATTCATCGAGTGGTTGTAACAAGAATTAGCTGCTGTAGAAAAGACTGACAATAGAATGTGAATCCTAACTTATTTCGGCATGTGTAATAGATAAACCGTATGCGAGTGCACGAATGGCGAATTATTTCATAATCATTTCAAGCAAAATCTTATGGTACGGTTCATTCCACACAAAGTTACGTGTAGATTAAAGTTGATGCTTCACCGAAGTTGTACTTTCGATCCTTGCTGTTTCGAGTCCATTCTGATCATGCAGATTACAGTCCTTTCATCCTCTATGTTTGGAACTGATATGACAGATGGACTATTAATGACTCAATTATAGCCATATGTACAAAGTAGAATGATTATACAGCTTGATGTAAATATCGTAAACATCATTTTAATCGTACGAGTTATCGTGAAATTTAACGTATGGTTTCAACGATAATGCTTTTTATCATAACGATATTGCATTTTTCGTTTTAATTCGATAGATGTGGAGCGGATCCGACATGTCGATCCTTCTATTTCGATTCAACTTCGAAAAAATGTTACCTTTCACGGCACGTGGATTCCCGTTTGCCTGATTCTGCTGGCGAGAGTGGTAACTGGGTTCGATATGGAAAACGGCCTTGAAACCGTTTGCACTTCTATTCTCCATCGGCACTCCAATTTTTTTAAGGCATCACGCTTAAACTCAACACGATTAAATTTATGTGCACTTTTGTTTCAATGTTTATTCAACCGTTGTATTGTCGAATATATTTAGAGAAGTTATATATATGATACGTTTAGTCTGTATATTCTACTTATAAATATGTGGTGTTTGTAATGAAACAGCATGCCAAAGAGCATTTTTGATCATTATCGTACTGTCCCTACCTGATGACTGCATACAGCACGAAACCTTTCGTGATGTGTGCATGCGTGATAGAAAATCAATCTAATGAGCATTTTTGATCATAATCATGAGTTCAGCTACATATTATTACACAAGCTGATCGTACCAAGATTATCCAATAGTGGCATGGAAGCGCACCTGTTATATTTATCAACGTATTTTACTAATTATATTTTTCTCTGAGAATTCAAAATTCCAGATTCAAGAATTTATGGTATAAAAAAGCTCATAGCTGTACATCACCACGGGATATTCGTATAAGGACAATAAATGGAAAAGAAAACTTGTGCATGTGGATTTTTACAATTCGTCAACTTCCATCACAACGCATAATACCGATGTAGACGAAATCGAAGCTATTTTGGAATTGAGTGTGACTCACAATTAAATTAATTTGATTCGCTAAAAATTTGTATTAAAAAATAAAGCCTTCTTTTTTTTCTTCGCTTCGCTTCGCCATTGCGAAGTGCACTTCGGATATTCGCTTTGATACTATTCGCTATCGCGAAGGGCAGTTAGGGCACTTCGAAAATTCGCTTCGCACTTCGCTTCGCTCCAAAAAAGTGACATTCGTTATTGTCTGATAGCAACACAACGCATCCACTTCCGGGTTACTTGTCTATACGTTGCGAGGCCTTCAAATCGGCCGTAACGGAAAACGGGTTCAATCTGCATTTAGATGAGGAGGAAATTTCTATTCTAAACATGTGCCTTTTCCACTGTGATCGCAAAGACCGTGGAGAAGGATGTGTTGCTATTTACTATGATCAAATCGCAGGCAACGATGTGATACGGGCCGAAAAACTGTGGTGTTAACTTGAATTAGCAACTGGTGAAAAGGATGTCGCAGGCCTGATTTAGCAGACAAAGCATGCGATACGCAGCTGGTCGTTTCCGGATATCGCGACAACGTCCTGATAATTGATGATATGAACCACCGAAATTTACTAAAACGTAAAATTCTACCGCCAAATTCTCATTTATTCTACGAAATGTTTGAGAACAAGCCTTTATTTAACCACACCTCTAGCAGCACTCGTTTTGGGTTAACAGACACACCGTCCATACTCAATCTTGTTTTGACGAGCTTTGAAAATGTCATTGAAGATATCCACTATGAAACACCACCGTGATAGAATGAAATAAACACATTAACACTAATCCATGATGATAAACAAGTGTATCAAATCAATCTCATGGATAAATATGTACCAAATACGATGCTCCTCTTCCAGATCTTTAAATGTAATTCCAGGGAAAAGCCTGGGATTTTCGATTTACTTACTACAAACGGAACTACATCAACCGCTCTTGAAACCACAAACGCTATCGCTCAGTTTTACTCCAGAGTGTTCTACCAAAATGAGCGCTGATGTTAGGGTATGCCTGCACTCAGATCACACATTATCGCAATACATGACATCGCTGTGATCGCCCATAGCGTCCTGGTTAGTATAACCGTGTTATATAAAAACGAATCGCCAGGTTCTAATGAAAGAACACCGTATTGAATGAAAAAGTGGATTAATCACTCCGATATCTAAAATCGGGAACCGATCCGATGTGTATAACTACGGAACACTCACATTATTGCCAGGGGTTTCTATATTTATGGAACAATTTGTCGATGATAGTGCTACCACAGCATACTGCTACAGAAATTAGAACAGCGAGGGTTTTTGATGACAGATTAATGGCCTGGATACATGATTAGTTTGCTAGTAGAGTTATCAAGGTTATAGTTGATTGGGCACTATCTATTCCAGTAAAAGTTAAATTTGGCGTAACCCAATGCTCAGTCCTGAGCCTTCATTCCTTCTGGTGATCGCAGACGCTATACCTGAAATCGAACGCAGTGAAGTCATTTTATTTTCCGATGACATGGAAGTTTGGTTCGGCATGTGCACCATAGGAGATTGCTATTTTCTAAAAAATGATATGGTTGCATTTCATACGTGTTCCATACGGAAGTTCATATCGTTCAACATCCAAAAATGTAAAATGTTAAACCTCGATAATTCCTTCGAATTCACATACTCTCTGGGATGTCAGCAACCTTTATGGGTTACGGAAGAGTAAGACCTGGGAGTGTGGATTACCAGTAACTTGAAGTCTTCATAGCAGTGTTGTGTGGTATACAACAAGTCCTGCCAAAACTTTTACCTGCTCAGAAGGATCTTTGGTAATTTTAAAAAGCAGGTTTCCCGCGGATAATTAACATCCATTCACAGCCAATAATGGAGTACTAAGTTTAAGAATGGTCTATACAACAGAATTCGGAGTTCAATTACATTTATCTATGAGATTGATTTGATACATTTTTCTATCATTTATCACTATTGTTGTCAAACATTTTGTAGAATAAATGAGAATTCGGCGGTAGAATTTTACGTTTTAGTAAATTTCGGTGGTTGATATCATCAATGATCAGGACGTTGTCGCGATATCTGGAAACGACCAGCTGAGTATCGCATGCTTTGTCTGCTAAATCAGGCCTGCGACATCCTTTTCACCAGTTGCTAATTCAAGTTAACACCACAGTTTTTCTGCCCGTATCACATCGTTGCCTGCGATTTCATCATAGTAAATAGCAACACGGTCTTTGCGATCACAGTGAAAAAGGCACATTAGTATTGTTTGGAATATTTGTAGCTCGGGTCGTTGTTGTAGCTTACTTGGATTTGTTCTCCGTGCTTGTTGAGTTTGCATCGGACGTTTCGTTGCCAGACTAGGCAACATCTTCAGCGATTGTTGGCAAATTGTTTGATGATGAATATTTGATCAGCAAATTTGAGTACGTTTCAAAATGGTGGGGCTCGTGTTAATGAGTATATTACATCGCCGATCCTATAGAGTCGTTTGACTTCCGTTTTATGAATCCATATTACCGGCATGGCGATTCTTAGTTCCAAGAGTTTCGTAAACTTACTGAATATCGTTGGCTTTCTTCTGTTTCCTTATAAGTTTGATCTAACGTAGAAATTTGTATCGATGCTTGTTCCAATTGTTGAGCACAGTGTCCAGCATACTTGTGGTTAATAGCGTCAGATTGCCATTGCCTTCGTAATTTGATGACACCGTTTCTGAAAATAACGATAATCGATGCATTTCTAGTTTGGATTGTTTTACTAACAAATCTCCAGTATGGTTTATCATGGTTTGGTTTTCACTTCATTTATGAACCGGTGGAGGCTTCTGTGAAATTTAAGAGAGTAACGGTGTGATTTTCGTGATTGTTCAAAATGTTCTTGAGGGTCTATCAACAAATACAAGAGATGTTCTTTCCCTCCGTCCCGTAACAAGTTTGTCGATAAAAGTATATTTTTTAACTCCTTCTCGTTTTGCACTAGCTTTTGAAGAACCAGGCTGTGGTTGACCTTGTCAGAAGCCTTTGATACATCAGTAAAGCAAACATTATCCGAGTATCCTCGATCAATAGACGTTGTCCAATCGTTCAGACTAATGAGCAAATTTGACAGACCAGTTCCGTTTCGGCGAAACCCATGTCGCACTGCTGATTATAGTCATTTTGTTCGAAGGTGACTCGAAATATACTCGGTTAGAAGCAGCTCAACAGGTCTGTAATTTGGTATGTAAGAACGACATTGTTAATTGATGTTATCACACCAGCTTACCATGCTAACGGTACGCAAACTTCGCGAAGACTCCGGGTGAAAAGTTCGGTATGGAGTAATGTTGTCTCCAACCAGGGATTTAATGCATCCAGTCGCCGTAGGTGTTGTTCCAAAATGACTTAGTAAATTTTTGTTCCACTTAGAGGTTCGACTGAGTTTGATATATCAAAATCGTATAATTACTGTTCTGAGTAAGAACCCGCTAGAGCATTCGCTGTCTCTTGAATTGTAACAGTCATTTTTAATTTTGTAATGAGCGGACAAACGCCCTGGTTTCGATTTGGTTCTTTCATTTACAATTTGGAACAGTAATTTTGGATTATATTCCACTCTTTCCGCCATGCATTGCTGGCACTGATGTTTGTCCTGCCGAAAGAAGGTGATCCCTCTGTTCCGTATTTGGAAAACTTATAAAAGTAGCAACAACACGATGCATGGCTCATGCTCGCCTTTTCTGTAAAATCCATTTCTGGTTCTACTATGAACATAACATCAAAAGGTGCGGAATCTTTGATTGCAATGAACAGAGAGTTTGAATGCAGTTTCATCTGAAGTTAGTTCAACAATGAGTTGCAATGGTTATTTGAGTCACTGAAATCAAGTTTGAATTCGTTTATTTCACAGAGTGGCTCTTTGAGTCTCCCAAAGTCAACCTAATGGATGACTTAGTCTCGTCTCTCTCTCTCTCAATGCACTGCATACTTCATCGATCAGGAGAAGGACAAGATCATTCCGTTCCAATGGAGCTTCGTTGGCGATTGATTAGATGGTTGGTGCGTTCGAAGTCAAAACAAGGTCCACAATAGTAGGCCGATTGTTGCTCTAATTTTGTGTGTGGCCGTAAACGTGATGGTATGGGGGTACTAGTTCGATTCACTCAGACATGAAGGGCTCAGTCAATTATAACGGTTTCAGTTCAGAAGCCTTTGAAATTCACCGAGGCGCCAAAGTAGGGCTTGCTCTTACTCCCACGCTGTTCGGCATTTTCTTTTCTCTGTTTATGTAGGACGCTTTTAGGACGAGAACAGAAGGCATTAACCTACGCAAGCGGAGTGATTGCATGCTTTTCGACCTGAACCAGTTGAGAGCACATAACGAAGCATGGGACGTGCTAATCCGTGGTATGCTGCTTGCCGACGATGCAACAATTATTGATCGCACCCAAGAAAGCATTCACTAGCTAATGGATTTTTTTGCATCGGAATGCAAAGAATTTGGGCTACCAAACAGCCTGAGCAAGACCAAAGTCCTTGGTCAAGGGATTGTATCGCCTCATCGCTGTTGGTAACTATCTGCTTGAACCGGTACATCATGTGACATATATTGTTTCAACCATTGTGGATAACCTATCGCTAGACACGGAGATTGATAAGCGGATTGGAAGAGCAGCTGTCATGTTGTCCCGATTGAACTCTCTTGTTTTGGGTAACCGCAAGGTAACTTTCAGGACAAAAATGATGGTATACAGCGCGTGCATAATAAATGCTTTACTGTACGGCTGGGAATCCAGAACAACAGGAAAGACACGAACGGAAGCTGAATGCCTTCTATCCACGAATCATCCTTCTTAACTACAACATATCCAGCATAGACAAAATGACTAATGCTGAAGTGCTTCCAAAAGCTGGTCTACAGTTCATCTTCACAGGGCCGTCTGCGTTGGCTTGACCACGTCTGCAGAATGGAAAATGGTCGTATTCCGAAAGATGGTGAGTTGCACTCAGGAATTCGACCATTGGGCAGACCGCACTTGCGGTAAAAATACGTTTGCAAAGAGATATAAAAGCTTTTGACATTTACCACTCGAATTGGGAAGAACTTGCTCGTGACTGCTCACATTGGAGGCATTGTGTAAAGCGTCGTCTGCAAGCTGAGGTGGATCATGTACAGCTCTTTGCTGCTGAACGTAGATTATGTCACCGGCGTTCAACTGACGCTATTGATTCGAGTTCTACTCATCGTTGCAAGCGCTGCAAAAGAGATCGTTCCTCCCAAATCGGACTGTTCAGTCATTCGGAATATTGTAGAGGATAAAATTCATGCGATTGTGATGTACATCCATGGTCTACAACAACCGAAGGAGACCAACAACAACAATTTTGGCCAAGCCACGGCTGTCCTAGTATGGTGAACATGTTCTGAATACCAGCGTTTGAAAGCACTTAAGCGTTATTTAATTTGTCCATCCAGGATATTTTCAAGATTTAACGGACACTTCGTAAATACAAAGCATTCAGCTTCTGTTCGTGTATTGCGTGGGTGGTCCTGGTTTCACTGCCGTACAGTAACGCATTTCGTACGCATGCGCTCTATACCCTATCTTTGTCTTAACAGTCAATTTGCGGTTACCCAAAACAAGAGAGTTCAATCGGGAAAAAATGACAGCTGCTCTTCCAAACCTCTTATCAATCTCCGTGTCTAGCTAGAGGTTATCCGCAACGGTTGAACCAAGATATGTGAAATGATGTACTGGTTCAAGCTAAAGGTCTCCAACAGTGATCATGTGAGGCGATACAATCCCTTGTACAAGGACTTGGGTCTTGCTCGGGCTGATTGTAAGTCCAAAGTTTAAGTCATTCTGTAAAGCCGAGCAATCCCACACGGAACTAATTTCCAATCAAATACTAAATCAACTACAATAAGAACAGCTTACCGCAATATAAATTGTAAAAGCTCCTGCAGTTGTTGTCCTCCATCGGTCGATGTCGACCATTGATGTACATAATAATCGCATGAATTTTCAAGTTCCACAGCTTTTCGAATGAATGAACAAACCGACTCGCGAGGAACAATCTCTCCCGCAGTGCTTGCAACGAAAAGTAGAACTCGGTTGTAGGGCGTCAGTTGCACGCCGATGGCCTGATTAACATTCAGCAGCAAAGAGCTGTATCTGCTCCTATACAGCTAGCAGACTACATTTTACACAATGACTCCAATGTGCACGGACAAGAGCAATTTCTTCCTAACTTGCGGGGTCAAAGTCAAGAGCTTTCTATCTTATGCAAACCTCTATGTACCGCGGGTGCTGTCTGCCCAATGGTCGAATTCCTGAATGCAACTCACCATATAGTAGATATTTTGGAATACGACCATTTTCCATTCTGTAGACGTGGTCAAGCCACCGCAAGCGGCGTTGCCGTATTGAGGTGAATATGCTCTGTAGACCATACTTTGACAGCACTTCAGCATTAGCCACTTTGTCCATTCACGATATATTTAAGATACAGCGGATGCTGTATCTTACAGATACAGATACAGCAGATGGAAAGCATTCAGTTTCCATTCGTTTCTTGCGTGGGTATTCCAGGTTTCACTGCCGTACACTAAATCATTTAATACGCACCCACTGCATACCATCATCTGTGTCTTTACAGTCAACATGCGGTTAACCCAAACGCGAAAGTTCAATCGGGACAAAATGACAGCTGCTCTGCCAATCTGCCTAATAATCTCCGTGTGTAGCTAGAGGTTATCGGCAATGGTTGAACCAAGATATGCCAAATGATGTACTGGTTGAAGCTTTCAGCTTCAGACAGTGATGATAGGTGGCGATACAATCCCTTTTCCAAGTACTTTGGTCTTGATCATGCTGATTGTCAGCCATAAGTCTTTGGATGTCGACGAAAAACGATCCATTCCAGCTGGACGTATTCTTGGAAGTGAGACTTGTTGGCTGCATCGTTGACAAACCGCTGGCCACGGATAAGCCTTGGTTTGTGATCTCAACCAGTTCAGGTTTAAAAGCTTGCCATCACTTTGCGTAATTCAGAAGCAGAGTAAAGAAAATGCTAATCAACGTTGGAGCAGAACACACCCTTGTTTGCGAATTTCAAAGTATTCTGAACTGAAACCGTTAGAATTCATGAGTGAAACGACATAACGAGTTTGACGCAGTCGAATGCCTTCGTTAAATCAAAATAAACAGCATATAATGGCATACGTTGTTCCAGACACTGTTGGTTAACTTGTCTTGGGTGAAGATCATGACAACGGTTGATTTTTTTGGCGGAAGCCACATTGTGATTCCGAGTAAACAATGTCTGCCAAAACGTTTAGCCGGATTTGTAAGACTAGCATGAAATTCGCCTAAAACATTCAGAAGCGACATTCCTCTGCAATTGTTGCAGTCGCGTATATAACCCTAATTCTTAAATAGCGTGCTGATATTTGTGTCTTGCATCTCTTGTGGGCCACACTCCTCGTTTCAGCATTGATGAAGAAAATATTGAAGAGGTTGTAAAATACTTTTCTAGAGCATTTGACGATCTAAGGTTTGGTTGAGCTATCCCATTCGCTAAGCGTTCGAATGCTTTATTGTACTCATCAAGATTATGATGAGTATATAGATGATAAATGGCTGGATGTTTCGCGTGGAGTTGTCTTGTTGAACTCTGATGTGAAAGCTTTTTCGAATCGCGCAGCTAGATTAGGTTCGCACACTCGGGTGACGTCTATCCTTGGATTACCTGATAATTTGTTGCGGTGAAATCTTAACTGGGAAAGCTTCAGATCTGCAGAAACCAGAAGAACGATCAGTGTCGCAGTTTGCGTTTGATATGATCTGGAGAGGAGCACGCTTCCTATATTAGTGCGCCTAAAAAAAATAAGATCAAGCCGATACCAATGCTTAGAGCGAGGATGTTTCCAAGAGATTTCATGCTGTGATTTTGCTTGAATTAAAGTGTAACTGACACAAAGAGTTACCTGTGTGCACATTTCTAAAATGCGTTGTCCATTTCCATTGGTTTGATCTACACAAACCATCCGAGATAGTTTTGCCCAGACTCGTAATCTGAACAAAATGTGGCATAGAAATCACCAAATACCCACAGTTTGGTGGCAGGTTTTTTCATGACTGTTGTGAGATTATAATAAACAGCGCCTTTTTCAGCAGGCGTCGCAGAGAGCATCGGTGCATAAATGTTGGCCAACGTAATGGTAACCGTAATGCACTTCAGATTTAAAGTCGAAATCTGTTCGCTCCCACTGCTTCTTGGTTCTGCTGATTTTAGTTGGTCGTTCCGCACGGCAAACCCAAATCCATGCAGTCGAGGCTCATCAAACACCCCTTACTTTCCAAATAACGTGTAATCTCTTTCTGTT
>JACCGJ010003725.1:0-31476 GCA_013407085.1 Atriophallophorus winterbourni | reverse complement strand
CAAGACCCCGCCAGCGAGTTGGCTGGTTAACGTGATTGTGTAGTGAAGCAAATTCTATAACCTCCTTGAATTTATGTTCAAACGAATGCAGGGAGTGCTCACCTCTCGAAAACAGATGCGGGAGATTAAAATCGCCAATGATTAGCAATTGCATAGTCTGGCATCTTGTGATGTGTTGCAATGATTCGATGAGCTTATCATTGTATGAGCTTTCGGATGATGGCGAGCGGTAAATGATGCCGATCGTACATTCATCTCCATTGACTAGTTTTACTGAACACCACATCGTATCAGGAAGGCTGAGGTCAGGATGATCGATGACGTTACACTGCGCTAAACGTTCGTGATAGTAGACTGCAACTCCACCACCGGATCTTCGATCACGATCGCGACGAAGTAGTGACATTTTCGGAATCAAAAGCTCAGCATCAGTCATGCAGGGCTGGAACCAAGTCTCTGTAACTGCAACCAAATCGGGTGAAAGTCTATCACAAAGCTCACATAGTTCAGCTAATTTGTTAGTTAAACACTGAGCATTGGTATATATGCACCTGATCGTATTTGTCTTACACAATGTCGAATCGTGTACTGTAGCTATTGGTCCGACTCGCGATGAGCCGGACCCTTTTCGTTTTTTGGGGTAACATTTGAACTGTCAATAACAAGATTGCAATCAGGCAGTGGTTGCGATGGTTCTCTGGGTTTCAGTGAGGGAACATGCTTGGGCACACTTAGTCTCACGTCTGGAGCTATCGCTTGACATTCAGGTTGTACCTCATCACTAGGCGTTTGTGGGTCGGTGCTATCCGTTTGCTTGCTTTCGGCTATTACCCTGGGCAAGCTCAACATGACGTTTTGTGGTAAGTTTTTTCTATTAGCTTTCCATTCACGTTTGATAGTATCCGTCATTTCTGTTGTGAAAAAGGTTAGCTTTAAAGGGCTAGGACCTTGCCCTTTATAGTTGGCAGACCGCGGTATCCTAAAAGCATCCACAAGTATGGCATTTTTAATACCAATTGTTTCGGCTAGATATTTCCATTGTTTGTGGTCGTGCTCAGACTTTTCTTGAGAAGGTACGTCAGCAGCATCTTCCGGAACACCTAGAATTACAATACTTCTCGGATTACATTCTCCACGAGATTTCTGCGACGACTTTCGCTCCCACCATGGTAAGTCTGCATGGATACGACATGTAGCCTCTGGAACACCTCTAAGAATGTAAGCATTTAAGAGTACGTTTTCCACGTCCTCCGCAGATTGCAGCGTTATTCTTAAAAGGCGAGGAACATCCTTGTGAGGAGAATTCAGGTGGCGGTTTAATCGAACTAATTATGAAGGAGTAACTGCGGCCATTCTCATCTGACTGCAGAGTTTATACCACTCAGCTAGGTCATGTTTTTGCTTAGCTTCAAACAGCGTTTCCTGCGACTCGGTCACGTTTGTACATATAACGCTAAGGTTTACACCCGCGGATTTTGTTTTATAATGTGAGTCAGTCATTTTAGTAGCAGTGGTTTTTTGAGTCCTTTTTCGTTTCCGTTAAGTCGAGGAGTCACTGATCCCAACGAACGCCTCCCCGTTTTAGTCACCATCTGCGCGGTTATCTGGGCAAATGTTGGCCTCGAGTATGATGGATTATCTACCGGCTCTTCGGCAGTAACCTCTAAGTCGGGTAACGACGGTGTCTTTATGACGTTTATTATCAGTTCATTTAGTTTGTGTATACTGGATTCCATTCCATTTAGACGCGTCTCAATATCATATTCAGGGGTTTTCGTCACCGAGGCTGACGGTGTTGATTTGGCCTTGCAAACCAGACACACATAACAAACACCAGGGCAATTATCTCCATTAATAATCGATACTAAATCCGAGGTCAGCGATTTGTCGCATTTAGCATGAACTTTCGACAAACAATCGTTACACGTGACAGACTTTGCCTCAGGACTTACCGACTTTCGGCAAACGCACACATACAGCCCGGTGCGCTTTGTTTTCGTTTCGGGGTCATCCGGTCAGGGTTATGAGCAGCACTGTTCAGTGGTTTGTGCACAAGCATTGGCTCGGTCGAGCGATCGATGATGAATATAGTGTGCGCGACAAAAAATTCAGTGTTCACGAAAAAGAGCGAAATCAGAATTTAATCCGGTGATACTCTTCAGTAGTTGATCGCACAATGTTGAAAGTAGGACCAGTCGACGGCGAAGAATAAGATCTTTTGAATGACGTTAATCCCTTAGAGGACTTGAAGAGTATTAACAGAGTTGCACGCGCAAATCCAATATGGGAAAATCACGATAAATCCCAATTTGCTCGTATTATCGAATACCGCTACGAGAGTGGTATATCCAGAAAGCTGAATTCGAGAGGAGTCTAACAACGTATAATATATTTACGTAAGTGTAAGTTTAAGAACAGTATATCCTGATAATCAGGAGCTCAAAATAATGCGACCGCACGGCACGTTGAACTCAACGAAAAAAAGTCAGTCCGTTCTCTGTCTGGATAGGAAATACACCTGGCTTAACCTTGGTCGCAGTGTTTACAATGGTGTACAGCAACTTAGGATGTCGTTTCATCTGGTCGATCAGCTTCCAATGGTGATATTGCTTGTCTTCTCGAATTAGGGACGTCACCTTGTTACGAAAACTACGAAAGTGTTCCCAAGATGCGTCTGTTCGTATTATTTTGTGTGCAGCCCATGCGGAATTTCGCATGGCTATCCACTTCCGAGTGCGGCTTCGGAGTTTGAAGCAAAATGTTCTTGATTTCCTTTTGGGAACACAGGTAGAATTGTCGTCTAGTTTTGTACCGATATAACTTGACAGACTAGAACAATGAGTATCTGCATTCGTAAGATCGAGATGTTTTTCCTCCATAATCGTAATGGCACCGCGAAGGCCGAAGTAATCGACTCTCCTGATGAACTTAACGTCGCCCGACGCCCTTCTGGCGTTGCACACGAATTCGAAGGACAACACAAGATGGTCACTTAGCCCCAAAGGACTATGATACTGTACTGACTCCACTGCTGTTGCTTCGGAGGTTAAAACCAGATCTAAAATTGATGATTCATTGAGGCCCCTTTGTCGAGTGAATGAATGGACATGGTTGTATAGGGGAGTGAAAGTGATAATCTCACGGAATTTGTACTCAAGGGATTGCTGAGTATGCACACTTTTGGTGTAGAGATGTGGGAGGTTAAAATCACCCATTATTAACAATTGGCATCCTCTAAGATTTCCAGCGTTGCGCATTATTTGTAACAACGTTTCATTGTGGGCATCGGAAGAGTTGGGCGAGCGGTAGATCACACCAAGTATACAGTTCTCTCCGGTTTCCAAGCGAAGGCTACACCACATGGTGTCCTCTAGCTCAAACCTCGTGTCAGGTACAGCTGTGCATTGAAGACGTTCATTATAATACAAAGCAACTCCACCACCTGATCTTGAACGGTCTCGTCGAAGTTGGATCATGTTAGGAAGTGCCATCTCGCAATCGTTCACCTGATCGTAAAACCATGTTTCAGTAACAGCAATGATGTCAGCAGAAAACTGAGAGTTAAAGTGGGATAATTCGGAGATTTTGTTCCGCAAGCACTGTGCGTTTGTGTATAGGCATTTAACAGCGGTTTTCGTGTGTAGCGAGCCTATGCGGATAATGTTTGTATGTCCGACCGCCTGAGAGCCGGACCATGATGTACTCGGTCCGACTCGGTTTGAGCCGGACCCACTACGTTTTTTTATGTATTGATTGCTTCCGTTTCGGTGGGAACGCTGCCGTCTGCCGCACCCAGCCGCGAGTGTGTCTCACTCATGGTACTTGGTCTCGGTGGACAGAGTCTAATGTCTTTCGGTAAAGCACGTTTTGCTTTTTTCCATTCGGACTTGACAAATTCAGCCATGTCGCTAGTTAAAAAGGTAATCCTGAGAGGTTTCGGTCCGTCTCCTTTATAGTTTAATGAAAAAGGCACCCGGAAAGTGTCAGTGGTCACAACGTTAGAAATATTAGGCAAAGACGCAATGTAACGCCACTGCTTGACGTCATGATCTGCTGTTTCCTGTCCCGATGCTTCAGTGGTATTTTCTGGTACCCCAAGTAGAACCATACTCCGCGATACCGTTTTTTCCTTAGTGTTTGAGGCACCCTTCCGTTCCCACCATGGCACATCAGAATATATTCGGCAATTTGAATTCGGACCCGTCATTAGTCGGTACGAATTTAGCAGTATGTTTTCGATATCAGCCTCGCACTTCAGTGTGACTCTTAGTAACCGAGGTTGATCACTATTAGGTGAGGAGAAATGGCAAGTTAGACGAATCAATTTGTCAGGAGTAACATGCTCAATTTGCAACTGTTGACAAATTTGAGACCATATATCGAGGTCGTGTTTGTGTTTTCTATCTAACAAGCTCTCGCCGGACTCTTTAACATTCGTACATATTACGCTTAACGAATAACAATGCTTGTCGCGTGTCCGGTCATTCTTCATAGAATGTGAGGCTTTTTGATTCAGGTTTAGTGTGCCAGGCTCAGATTGTGCAGCGGAGGTCGACCGCAAAAGCATTTCTCTGTATGATTTTTGTACCACCGGGGGCGTTTCAGTTGGTGCCGGATCGGTACAGATAACATTAAGCGAACTATTTTTCGTGAGAGCTTTGGCCAAAGGAGCGTTCGACGCAGACGGTTTCTGCTTCAAGGCCTTTTTAAGTATCACGTCAGTGTCGCGTAATTTAACCTTTTTAGAAGCACTCTGTGGCGGTGAGGTCGAGCGTGTTCCATTATTCAATTCAACTGTTTTAGTCTTGATTATTGGTCGTAGAGTATTCTTTAAATTTGCAAGTTCCTCTTCTATTTTCAATAATCTATTCTCTATTGTATTAGTCTCGTTTCTAGCAGAGAATTGTGTACTCTTGGGATTACGATTCGCTATTGAATTTCTACAGTCAATACAGAAATAGCAAACGGATGGGAGGTTTTTATCATTCACGATCTTTACACACTCATCGGTCAAATTCTCATCGCAGGCCACGTGCACATGTATATCACAAAAAATACATTTAACCAATGCACTATCATTGCTTACCGGGTACAGGCACTTGGCGCAGAGGTCAAGGTGGTTTGATGTCGCTGTCGGGGGAACAACCGTCATATGCACACCATGATCGATCGATTTTTTCGCGTGGGTGTTGGATCTCGTGACTCGACCACGCATTGTAGGCTGAATTGGGACGACCGGTTGAAGAATGATCGTCCGTTCGACTGGTCGATTTAGCTGGGTTATAATTCTTGATTTGGTCATTTTGCGAATAATCCGTGATAACTCGATAACCACACAAAGTAGAGCACAGAATGGAGTATCAAAATGTGTACTTCGATGTGATCTTTGCAATGAAAGCAAAAACCGTACGATAGTTAACTGTGGGAGAAAGTTTGCACGCGTGAGCAAACCGAAATATTTACGTTGAAACGGTAACTTTGCTGTTAATCGACGGACCAGATCAAAACGTATAAATTCCGATAGCTCTCGTCAAAGTATAGCAAAAAGTTTCTGATCGGTTAAAATCCGAGTTGATTTGGCGAAGAAACGGGCAAAAGTGTCAGAGCAACAAAAATACGACCGCACGCCAGTATGTCAGTATTCAGGAATCGACTATGCGAGTTTACGTGAAGCGCATGGGTTACTATTTCGACGAGTACTTGATTATCCCAACGCCGAAACACATTGCACCGCACTAACAGAAATACTTCAGTCAAACATCTATTAAAATTCGTGATTTGTTGATGAACGATAGGCAAGCGACTTTCGCTTTAAGCTTCGTAGTCGCTCAATGAATGGATCGAAAAAAGAAAATCAGCTAGGGTTCAACACAGAAGTACCAGGACTGATGCTTCTTGGCTACAATTTTACAGAAGTCGAAACAAAGTGAATGCTCTCATCAAGCAAGCCAAGCAAATTTACCATCGCATTCTCTCATTGAAAAAGGAATGAAATCCTAATTTGTCCATGCTCGATCGGACGTGAAACCACGTGTGTTTCCTATTATTACTGAGGATGGATTAACAGTCTCAATAAAAGAAACAGCTGATGCTCTCGCTAAATTTTATGCTAAAGTGTGTAGTCCGTTAACGATTAGATTGACTGAAGAATGACCTCCATCAACTGTTTCGCAGCAGCTGACTTAGATTGCGGTCAATTCCGCCATTATATATTTGTGTCTACGAGTCATTGGAAATTCCCCGGGAGCGGGTGGATTCACACCAACTGTACTGAAATCTTTTGACCAGCTGCAGTGTGAACCATTGAGTGAATTTTTTTAAACATTCTCTAACTGAAGAAGTGATGCCATGCGATTGGAAGAGAGCAGGGGAAGGAAAACCCTGACCCCAAACCCCCACTGCCTTGTGGGTCACCCGATTGCGGGAAAGGTTTCGGGAGAAAACCCCGAGGAAAAATCCGGAGAGAAGTCCCGCGCGTTTATCTGCCAACTCCCTGCTGCCTTGTAGGTTGCACTTGGCTGTGCAAAGGCTAGAGAGGTGTACTCGAACAAACACCGAGTGGTGCTGGGGACATCACTTATACACTACCCCCAAGAAACTTCATGATGATGTCTCAATGGGTCTGCGTACCGTCTACGGAGTTCGCAGGTGGGAACGAGACTGGATCACGATCTGCAACGATCTCGCCTCCGATCGACGTGCGTGGGCTGGTGCGATCCGAGATTCCGGATTTTTACGCCCGTAACCCTACCCCGGGTAATTAACACGTATATACGTCCTGTTAAGGAATATTCCATCCAAGCCTGGCACCATGGCTGAGGAAGGATATTGAACTACTCGACAGGATTTATCATCGTGCTACAAAGTTGGTCTCCTGGTACAGAAATTTGCCTTTCACAGAGCGAATGTTAAAACTGAACCTACGAGATTTTACCCAACGGCGGATACGTAGTGACCTTATGTTGACCTTCCAAATCCTGCATTCTGTATACCATCCCCTTAAACACTTGCTAAAGCCCAATGACCTTACTAGAACACGAACACATTCAAAGGCTTTAAGCATTCCGCATTCTCGATTGGATATACGTCGTAATTTCTTCTCCGTAAGAATTTGTTTCACTTGGAACTATTTGCCTGAACAAATCACACGATCAGAATCTGTTGAGGCTTTCGCTTCCAAACTCGATGAGTTTATGACGAACCATGCGGTATGCGAATGTCCCTATTGATTTTTGAGATATTTTATATTTTTTTATATTTTTATATGTTCCATATACTTTGTCATCCTATGGTTATTGTTAAGCTTAATGCTTTTTTTACCATACAATTTTCTGAGTTCTGAGTTCTGAGACATCAATGAAGCCGGCTAATCCACCCGTGGAGCCAGCCGCACAAAAGCAAAAGCAAAGCAAGCATTGGATGAGAGCGGTAATTTCATATATCTACAATGGTGGTAGAAGTTAGGATCCTGCAAACTACCGTCCTGTCAGCATACTGCCTGTGATATCCAGAGTTCTAGAGCGTATAGTGACGGAGTCAAAAATATACTCTCTGTTGCGTAGCATGGTTTTCGTTAATCTCGCTCATTCTCGACAAAATTGTTGACGGTGTTAAACGATTGGACCCAAGCGTTTGACGAAGGAGCTAGCATCCAAACTTGCTATCGGGATATGTCTAAGTCTTTTGACCGGGTAGATAACTTCCGACTAATATGAAATCTAAAGCCGATGTGTATCACCTTGTTGTATGGCCTAAAATTTACCTCAGTGGGCGCAAGGCTATCGTTGGAATGAACGGAGTACAATCACTGGTTATTGATGTCTCTGGTGGCGTACCACAAGGTTCCGTCAACAGGCAAATACTTTACTTGGTTTACACCAACGACATACCAGAGATGACCTCATCCAATGCAAGGTGTTGCAAATTGGTAAACTATCTTAATACTAATATTACTTAGGGCAGAAGATTTTGAGCTCGACTGAGTCGGAAAGGCATCTTGGAGTCTTAGTAAGCTGCAACCTAAAGAACAGCCTGCTTGTGAGGTCATCTAAAAGCGTGCTTCCAAGATTCTACTATGTTGCAACGGATTTTAAGAACCTTTTCGCCTGGAACGTTGCCCACCATCAATGAAGCCAACTTAATTTCTACCAAGTAGCATCACAAGCTTGGACTCTGTGGTTAAAAAAGAAATATTATTGTTTTATAAAATGTACAATCGTGAAACCAAACTCGTAAGTGGTTTCCGAAAGCTAACGTACGATGAACGATTGCGAAAACTGAGACTCCCTACTCCCCTTCAGAGAAGCCTTCGGAGTGATATGATATTAACATACAAAATATTAAATTACACACATCATCCTTTAAAACGTTTAGTCACAACTACACGCAGCCACTCAACAACACTACAAATTCACCACTCCTGTATTAGCTACCGCCTATATTTTTATTTTTTGTGTGTCTGTTTCCTACGGAATGCTCTCCCGAAACTATTGTCATCGCTCTAGCTTCGATACTTTCAATAGAAATTTGGAGAATTATTTGTTACATAACGATTTAACGCTTTTTGACGAACAGGTGGGTACTCAACTGGACTATACTTGACATTACATAATCATTTTTATTCCTTTTTCATAAACGACTATTTACTCTGATATGGTAATTGTGAAGCTATGTGCTTTTTGTGACCATGAATTCTTGAATATTGAATATTGAAATTAGATTAACAGGAATAGTTCCGTTCTTGAAATTTAGTACTAATGGTTGGTTCCAAGGTTGTCATAGCCGGAATGGACTCATGATAAGCTCCCTTTTCCACAAAAGCTTCAATCGCGCGTGACTTCTATAGCCTCTGACAACCGAATCCATCTATTATCCTGGTTGTGCGGTCTTCTTTCATCCAACAGAACTGCCTTTACTGACCGGAAAAAAGGCGAATGCGGCTGACTGTCGCTTCAAATTCAGTTTGCTTTGGACAGGTGTAGCTCGTAAATCCATGTGGGTGGTTCGATGCAGGGATACAAAATCCCCTTTATGCGCCGACGATCTCTGTGATACCTGCTCAAAAATATTAATTGTTATAGTCTCACCACAGACCTCACAAACCGTTTCCCATTAAAAACTGTGTAGTGGTGTTGGGTGATTACAATATCAGAGTTGTTGCAGATCACGATTCTTGGCCAAACTGTCTTGGGAAGTTTTGTACTAATGGTTAGTTTCTAATTGTCTGTGGTAAAATTCAGGATGATCACTATGGTTAAAATTCAAGCCCCTGCGTGCAGAACACCTGTATTCTTGTCTTTCGTCATCCATGGGTCTGCTCACATTTCGTAATTTATGAATCTTTCTGTTGTCTTGCGTATTTGAGTTGCGCATCATTTCCGATCAGATTAGCAGGATCCTGATTGTGTGTAAGACTTATGCGCATTCGCAGTTTGCAAATAATTCAGAAATATTTTTGCTTTACACTGATAATTAGTGTTCGAAGCTTTATATTTACCATCACGGTTAATACGACGGTTCACAAATAAGGGAGTAGACGCGAGTTTAGCTTTGAACCGAACAGATCAGTAATGACCCTCATCTTATTGTGGTGTGTGCTGATCATCTTCTCATATACTATCGTGGACCAACACGTTTTTGGTCTATGCTATTATTCTTTATATGACCGATAGGGAATTAGCCTATTTTGAACTTTATCTTGACTGCCATATTTAAGTTGTCAGACTATTTGTGAACGAGCCATCAACTTCCGTTGTGTTGTCATCTTCATGTTCTCTAACACCATCGAAAATATGTTAAGCTGAGACTAATTTTCCAAACAGATACAGTTTACGCTAACATGGATGAAATATCATAAGTCTTTGGTACTATAACGCGATGTTTAAAAATTTGTATAGTGTTTACGAATACTAACCAGGAGCAAATCCCTTTGTTGTATTTCTAAAGTCAGACACGATCAACAATAAAAGTTCCGAAATCGAGACTCCATATTATTTGATTACATCAGACATGTCTACCCTAGTAATTATTGTAACCCCACGTCTTGGATGAAATCACAATGTTTGATTGATGCGAATTGCATCGTAGTCATAGATCGCACGTTTGCTTGAATGCTGCCATGTTACCCATGCCCTGATAGATATTTAAATGAGACACCAGTGTTTTTCTATATGTAGCTCACACTCGGTGACAAATCAATTTTATCACGTTGTTAGCAGCAGATTCAATGATAATTATCAACGTTTCCCATAACTTTATATGAAAGCACAAGCCTATTACAGGCATGGTAGGACACGCTCATAAACTGAAAGTGATCTAGAATCACGAACCAAATGAGGTAACATGCCACACAGTCAGATTGCGCGTGAGCTAAAATACTGTCAGTTTGCTTATACCTTGTATGATATTATAATAAAAATAGAAAAGTAATTGGTACTCCATCGAGTTTTGTTCGCAGCTCACTGCCCATAGGAAACAAATGCGACGTTATGTTAGCGCCACAGCACAGAAGAACTGCACGAATACACATCAGTGCACATTCCACACTTCACAGTTTTGGCGACCGTCCGGCGTGTGACGGATCACGAATTGGTTTTTTGTGTATCTTCTAGTAGCCTTGTGTTTAAACAATCGAGCAGGTTTCTTCTACATTTTTCAGACTCAGATCTGTGTATCACAGCCATTAGACAAGCCTTTGTTTCTTATTATTGATAGTCGTTATTGCGTGCCCTCATTACTAATGTAGACATACGATTTGACTATATACTATACTACTATATGAATATATTCCACAGTCTGACCAATTTGTCATTCATTTATCTTGATCGAGAAAGGTATAACTGATTTATGCTCAATATCCGGACTAGTTTAAATCACACATCAACATCCATTGAATTCTGATCTCATTTTTCATTCATCCAATCAGATACGAAGCAATTTATCTGTGATAAAATCTGGTGGAAATTCATAATTTACCAATTTGTGAAAGGCTTTCAATGTTTAAGGCTATTTCTTGGTTGCAGAAACCTCATAATATTCATTAATATCATCACGTCGATCCACAATGGTACCAGTGAATAGAAGTTTCGCTCTTAATCTAGCAAATAAAATGAGACTCCAATGTTTTTTTTCTACATATTCAAATTCAAATTCAAAGATTTATGGTTAAAAAGTTAATACTTTACAACACCACAGGATGACGGTATTATTAAAACATTACAATACAATAGTATAAAAGCAATAGAGAATATCAAATGTACGGCTCACGAATGTTATTCTTTGCATATGTAAGTCCAATTTCACTTTAAACGCCGCCAGGCAAGAAGAGTCCACCACATGTTGGGGTAGGGAATTCCAAAGAAATATAGCACGTATGGCGAAAAAATGGCGCCGACAGTCAATACGGGAACTTGGGACGTAAAGGGATAAGGTATGTCCGCGTGTCACTTTCCCTTCACACACATCAAGCAAGTGTTTTAGTGGATGTCCTTCGGTAGACACAATTCTATAAGTCAGAATAATATCGCGTCGTATCCTCCTTTGGGTAAAGTCGCATAGACCCAGACGTCGCAATCTTTCGGTGTACGGAACATTGCGAAGACCCATCACTAACTTTGTTGCTCTGTGATAGATTTTATCGAAGAGAGCAATATCCTTTCGCAGCCAAGGAGCCCAGACCTCTACCGCATACTCCATCGTAGGGCGAAGGTAGACATTCATTATCCTTGGTAACGTTACCAGAGAGAATCTTCCAAATATTCTTCGAAAGATACCTAACAATCTGTTTGCTCGTCGATATATGTTCTGACAGTGCGCTGTGCTCTTCAGGTTCCCGCTAATCCACACTCCAAGATCTTTTTCTAACGAGCTCCATGCTAGGTTTTCAGTTCCCAATCGATATGTCCAAGGAACATTCTTGCCAAGATGGAGCATCTTACATTTTTGTATGTTGAATGACATGTCATTCATGGCCGCCCAATTCGACACGCTGTCCAAATCCGTTTGCAGTTTCTCACAATCCTCTGCAGAACTTATTGGCGTCCAAATTTTCATATCATCCGCGAACAGGACCATTTTGGACGATATGAGGGGGGGTAAATCATTTATGTACAACAGAAAGAGGAGCGGGCCTAGCACAGACCCTTGTGGGACTCCACTGGTGGTTTTGAACGTTTGGGATAGCGCTCCGTTAACTTTAACTCGGGCGTCGCGATCTGACAGATAGTCGCACAACCATGAGAGGAGTGGATCACATATTCTTAAACGCATCAGTTTTTGAAGAAGCAAATGATGATTGACCCTGTCAAAAGCTTTTGAAATGTCTAGGTAACATACGTGGATGCAGCTAACACTCGGTTATAAATTTAATTTATTTGTTGACAGCACATCCAATGATAATTACTAAATTTTCCGATAGCCTTCCAAGAACAAGCCTAATCCAGGCACTCTGTGACAGCGTCAAGTGATACAACGCAGACAAGGAAATCGATCGATCAAGCTGTGGCTGCGAGGTTTGTCCCCCCACCGCGTCACGGAACTAACTCGACATTTGCGCCAAGCGCTTGAATCCGGTAAGCAGTAATAGAGCTTCGGTTAAATGTACTTATAACAATTAGTTGCGATGACATTTTGACTGGTGAACGAAAATAACAATCCCTTTGTTACTGTGTTGATCACATCCCCATCCCTTACACACCACCACCGGTTTCTGGCTGTTTGCCGTCGAGAGGTAGAGACAGTAAGATCAGTGTAGCGACCAAATCGTCACTGGGGAATAGTTTCTGTCACGGAAACTAGTTGCCTGCTACGAGCCACGAGAATCTTATACCGGGAGTGACGAGCGTTTACGAATCGATCCCAAATCAGAACAATACGTCAATTTACGCTGTACTCAACGGTAATTGAATACAGGTTTCAATGCAAACCCAACGCGTCCAATAAACGGAAGTCAAACAGCTCAGTTGAGATCACAAAAAATTACCGTTTTCCAATAACGGTAAACACGGGTAACGGACAAATCAAAATGTGCGGAAGCCGAAGTGCAGTTAAACAAAGGAAAAATGTTCGGGAAAGAAATCGCTCACAGATTTAACATTTAGTTTATATGTTATTTTCAATTTGAAGAACAAACAAAAAATATCACTGGAAAATTTAGACACAAAAAACTTGATAAGGAACACGGGTGTAGGGTGGGAACAAATGTCTCCAGTTCGTTTGATCTTGCTGGACCGAAAGAGGAATTTTCAAGACATCGACGCGGATTCATACAATCAGGTTCAGTGAGCGTTTGAAACAGTGGTGAAGTGGTAAACAAAGTTATGCTTGTATGCCACTGTTATATAGGGTTCGTACAACGAACCACATGTTCAGACACAGAATCACAAAGTGATTCTTGGGCAAAGCACTCAAGGCGCTTATGGATGACCAAAGTAATGTGTTGCTTACATCCCCATGCCTTACACACCACTACCGGTTTCTTGCTGTTTGCCGTCGTCTGGTGGAGACAGTAAGATCAGGTTCAGGGAGCCTTGAAACAGTGGTAAAGTTGTAAACAAAGTTATGTTTGTATTCCACTGTTATATAGGGTTCGTACAACGAACCACGATGTTCAGACACAGAATCACAAAGTGATTCTTAGTCAAAGCACTCGAGGCGCTTATGGAATGCCCAATGTAATGTGTTGCTCACATCCCCATGCCTTACACACCACTACTGGTTTCTGGCTGTTTGCCGTCGTCAGGTTCAGTGAGCCTTGAAACAGTGGTTAAGTGGTAAACAAAATTATGCTTGTACAGTGGAACCCGGGTAAAACGAATCGCTGGGGAGAGAGTAAAATGTTCGTTATAAGCGGAGTTCGTTGTAAGTAAACCGCATTGTCAGACATGTAATTTTACCGCCGTTTTTCTGTACACGTGTAAACAAGTGAAGAATGTCTTACCTTTGTGTCTTTCTGCATGCGTGTAATCCATTTGATGATTAGATGATGCCACAGCACACAGATCACAACATTAAATCCAAGTTCATGTTATTAATAGTAAATTTATTATAAAACGAAGTAGTAAAATCATCTTGCACACACACTGACAGTCCAATCTCACGTTTTCCTGAAGTAGCTGGCGATACTCTTTTGTTTATGTTTTGACTTCAACACTGCCTCGATCTCTCTCTCCACAAATTCAGGTTCCCTTTTGACGTCTCTTCCTTCTATCCTAACAATCTCCTGCAGAGATCAAGAGCACTTTTGGCATCTATCACAGACGAAGCTACCAGTCACAGACAATTCACGTGATTTTCTTGTGCGTGCGTGCGAGTCAGTTAGCGAGTAGTTAGGTCAGGCTACCTGTGTCTCGCCAAGCTGTGTGTCAGTTCTATTCTTAACGCACTGCAGGCCATTCTTGACGGAACGTTGTGGGTTAAAGGCAAGACAAAGCGAGTTCGTTGTATGCATGAACTTTATTGAACAAACATAGCTGTCGGGAACGTGTACAGTGTTCGTAATAGGCGAGATTCGTAACGAACAGATTCGTAGTACGAATGTTTTAAATAGGCTTACAAAGAAGGAATTTATTTGGGAAATCGTTCAAAGCGGGAATTCGTTGTAAGCGAGTTCGTTGTAGGTGGGTTCCACTGTATTACACTGTTATATAGGATTCGTACAACGAACCACGATGTTCAGACACAGAATCACAAAGTGATTCTTGGTCAAAGCACTCGAGACCCTTATGGATGACCAAAGTAATGTGTTGCTCACATTCCCATGCTTTACACACCACTACCGCTTTCTGGCTGTTTGCCGTCGTCAGGTGGAGACAGTAAGATCAGGTTCTGTGAGCCTTGAAACAGTGGTAAAGTGGTAAACAAAGTTATGCTTGTATTACACTGTTATATAGGGTTTGTAGAACGAACCGCGATGTTCAGACACAGAATCACAAAGTGATTCTTGGTCAAAGCACTCAAGGCGCTTATGGATGACCGAAGTAATGTGTTGCTCACATCTCCATCCATTACACACCACCAGCGGTTTCTGGCTGTAGCCGTCGTCAGTAAGATCAGGTTCAATTTCTGAACATCGTTGTTCTCTGTACGAACCCTATATAACAGTGGAATACAATCATAACTTTGTTTACTAATTTACCACTGTTTCAAGGCTCACTGAACCTGATATTACTGTATCCACCTGACGGCGGCAAACAGCCAGAAACCGGTAGTGGTGCGTAAGGGATGGGGATGTGAGCAACACATTACTTTGGTCATCGATAAGCGCCTTGAGTGCTTTGACCAAGTATCTCTTTGTGATTCTGTGTCTGAACATCGTGGTTTGTTGTACGAACCCTATACATACAAGCATAACTATGTAATCCTTCTGTTAGTTATTTCTGTAATCCCAGTAGAATTTCAAATATAAACGGCCATCGCAAGAGTATGCACTCATCTGTTGGAAAAGAACAGAATACGATAGTGAGTAGCTTGTTGCAGCTGGATTAGCAGCTTGCAAAAATGAAGAATTGGATACAATCACTAATCAAACTTTCAGCATATAAATTGAACCAACGAATATGATCTACTTCACCACGACCAACCCAGCCCCCAAAATGGTTTTATTGTTGCAACATGATACCCCGGAGGTTGTTAAAAACGCCTAAAAACCGAATGCGTTCACCTAGAATGTCCCATTATATAAAGTTGCATCGAGAGGAATTTCGCTTAGTTTTATCTGCACTAATGTAGCAGTGGCAACTGAGGCATTATTCTCAAATAGACACCAGCATGACTTGACCGAATGTTTGTAACTGTGCGCTCGGATGAATCTACAAGCCATCTATCATGTTTTGCTGATTCGCTTGAGTTGTCTCTCAAAGCGTGATAGCTCAATGCAGTATTGTAAAACAAGAAGTTAGAAGATATACTTATATCGACATACTTGCTATGGGACGGAAAGGAAAACTAACCATATCTGAATGTTTGATACGACGGATCTACTCATACAAGAATTATCCATCTATGACGTGTCGTTCTTTGTGTCTCACTCGTGGATTTTCTGCAGTTCGTTCGTTTATTTGAATCGCTTTTCTGTTTCTGCTGTAAGACAAACCCATCGGTGTTCACCACTGTCGGGAATTACTCATAGAAATACTCAACGTGAAATCAATTTCACGCTAATATTCTCAACGAGAGGCTGACCAATTCGCGGCTAAATCGTGTGACGGAATATTCCTACAACTCGCAACTTTCGGTCAACTCCACACAATATCATACAAACCAACCCCAACCGTATTGATGATTGTGCCTTGATTTGTACTTTCGGTTGACCCCGTTAAAATTAGATGATTTGACCAAAGTAATGTGTTGCTCACATCCCCATCCCTTAAATGATCCGGAGTCAGCGATTTGTCGAATTTTGCATGCACTTTCAACAAACAAGCGTAACACGTGAAACACCTCGCATTCGGATTTTCCAACTTTTGGCATACCGTACACATGTAGCCCGGGGCGCTTTGTTTTCTTTTCGAGACATCCGGTCCGGGTTGTGAGCAGCACTATTCAGTGGTGTGTGCACAAGCACTGGTTCTGTCGATCGATGGTGAATATCGTGAGCGCAACAAAGAGCGGTGTTAACGAATAAGAGCAAAATCAGAATTGAATCCGGCGATCCGCTTCGGTAGTTGATCGCAGGATGTTGAATATGTAACCAGTCGATGGCGAAGAAAAAGATATTTCTGATGGTGGTAATCCCTTCAAGGAATTAAAGAGTATTAACAGCGTTGCACGCGTAGATCTAAAATCTGAAAAACTCGAGAAATCGGAATTCGCTCGTATAATGGAATACCGATGTGTGAGGGGACTCCAACAAGGTATATAATATCCATGTACATGTAAATTTAAGAACATTATATTCTGATAATCAAATAATGCTCAAAATAATGCGACCACACGGCACGTCGGACGTCGAACGTCGACAGCATCGGACTAATAAATAATGTTACTAAATCATTGTTGCATGCCAAAATATCACTCAAATGTCTCAAATGAATGCCCAAAATGTGTTCAATAAATTGACAGAACTTACCGAGCTGTGCAAACGAGACTCACCCGACCACGTCTTTGCTACTGAAAGCTGGTTTTAATCAGGTATGAGTGAAATCGAAGTGTTGATCCCCAACATTATACTATTACGGAACGATCGTCCACGTAAAGCTGGTGGTGTGGGTCTATACTGTCATGAACGTCTTCAGTGCATGAAGATTCACGATCACAACATCGAATCAAGCGATACCCTTACAACGAAGTCACAAGCCGACTGTATCATTGGTATCCGGCATCGACGGATACCAGATCAAATAATCCTCTACACACATTCGATCATATATTTCATGAGCTGATCTACATTATTCCATTGCAAAAACATGTGTCCGACTTTACTTACAGAAAAGGATCAGAGTTTGGATTTCATCTTTACTTGAAAGAGGACGGCGGTTGAGGGTTTTGACTACATTCATCCCATCGGTCGGAGTGATCATCTTGTATAAGGCTTCGAATATGTATACAGCGTTAGACGTGTATGTGAGTCCACAAAACTATTCAGAAAGATCGACTATGTGAGATCACGTGAAGCGCATGAGTTAGCATATTGGTCAGTGCTTGATTATCCCAACGCCGAAACACATTGCACCGCACCCACAGAAATACTTCAGTATAAACCTATATCAAAATTCGTGATTTGTTGATAAACGATGGGCACGCGACTTTAGCTTTCAGCTTCGTAGTCGTGCGAAAATATGGATCGGGTTAAGGAAGTCAGATTTGGTTCAAAAGAGGAATACCAGGATCGATGCTTCCTGGCTACAATTTTGCATTTTCGAAACAAAGTGAACTCTCTGATCAAGGAAGCCAAGCAAATTTACCACCGCTTTCTCTCTTTTGAAAATGGAATGAAATCCTAATTTGCTATACCGGTTTGTCAATGCTCGATCGGACGTCAAACCACGTGTGTTTCCTGTGCTTACTGAGGATGGATTAACAGTCTGAATAAAAGAAACAGCTGATGCTCTCGCTCAATTTTATGCTAAAGTGTTTAGTCTGTTAATGATTAGATCGACTGAAGAATTACCTCCATTAACTGTGTCGCAGCAGCTGATTGAGATTGTGATCAATTTTGCCATTATACAACGACATTTGTCTCGAATGAACAACTGCCTGTGATATCCAAAGTTCAAGAGCGTATAGTGACAGAAAAATTAGTTCATCACTTGGAATCACAAAATATTCTATATGTAGCGCAGCATGGTTTACGCAAATGTTTCTCATTCTCGACAAAATTGTTGACGGTGTTAAACGAGTGAACCCAAGCATTCACGCTTGCTCTCTGGATATTTCTAAGGCTTTTGACCGAGCTGATCACGTCCGACTGCTACGAAATCTGAAGCAGCTGGGTACCAGTGAACAGCTACTCGTATTTCTTTAAAGTTGCCTCAGTGGATGCAAGGCAATCGTTGGAATCAACGGTTTACAATCATTGGTTATTGATGTCATTTCGGATTCTAACGCATTTAGGCGCGTCTTATCATATTTATGAAAAAGAAAGTGTTCAATGAATCGCTGAAAGCAGTTTATTGGAAACGTTTAGCTTCTGACACAGATGCTTTGACAGACTGAATGTGAACAGAGATTAGGCTTAAATTTCCTTCACCTGGCCAATTCTAAGCTGTCTAAGAAATACATAAGCCATGGTGGCGCTGCGCTCGTAAAGTTAGACAGGCGCGATTAATATCAATTGAAACACCACCACCCATATATGTATAATCCTTTAATTGTGTTGGTCATGACACGTGTGAATGACATCTGCCGACATATTAGCATGATTGCGTAATCGGTGCGCACACCAGGGGTCAAGAACGTTGATGTTTACCGCTGCAGAACCGGACGCCAGATATTAGAGATATCAACCACATCCAGCTTATTGACCGCATTCTTACCAACCTTTGTTATCTAAACCGCCTCACCTTATCACTTCTACATAATAAAGATCAACGCTGTAACCTGTGTCCAGCCAGTGTTCAGCTAGTACTGAATCTCTGATCAGTGGAATTGTGTGGCTGCTTATCGATTCGAATTTTTGTGTTTGCTACCGATATGCTACTTAACTTCTCAAAAAACAGAACAGTGCCGACTCTTCCAGAGTCGGCGTGACAATGACGGTTGTCTCAGATTATGACATCACACGACACCATCCATCTTTGCTTACCAAAACTGTTCTTGGATGCCTCTATACCAATGCCCAATGCTTTATTTACAAATTTGCCGAACTTGTCGCTCGGTTTGAGACTAAGCGACCTCAGCTAATTGCCATTACCGAAACTTGGCTGAGCCCGGAAATCCACGATTGTGAGTTAGAGATTGCTGGCATGTCACTGCTCCGCCGAGACCGTGCGTCACGTGAAGGAGGTGTGGCCTTCTATAATGATCAGAGACTCAAGTGCAAAGAACTGACGGATTCCGACATGGTGCTTCAGGACACGCTATGGTTTTTGTTGACAACGACTACAGGCGATGATTGCACAATCGGCGTAATTTATCGTCCACCAGCAGCCACGGAAGTGTATAATACGAATCTACTCGACAAGCTACGCTTGATTGCCTCGAGATATCATACCAGAATCTTGATCATGGGAGACTTTAATCTGCCTAACTTGCTGAAGACGAACAAAATTTCTCACACCTCCACTGCTGCCATCTTCCAGCAGCTGTTTGACGAAATTCCTTTGTATAATCACGTTGAAAGCAATACAAGATACAGAGGTAGAAATATGCCTTCAATGCTCGATTTTATCTTGACAACTGAAGAGGACTTCGTCGAAATCATTACATACGATTGTCCGCTAGGTTCGAGCGACCATTTGGTCTTGAATTTTGACTACCTATGTCGAGCAGAGCGAACAAACGATAGAACAAAATTCATCAGAAAGGTATGCCTATCAATGTAATGGAAAATGTTTGTGACAGATCGGGGAATCATAATCATGAAAAAATAAAGTTTGTAATGAATCTGTGAGAGTAGTTTATGGGTAACGTTTCGCTTCTGACACAGGAGCTTCGTCAGACCAAGGGTGTCAGTACGAACAGGGATCAAGCTTAAATTGCATTCACCTAACCAATCATAAGCTGGTTAAGAACTACACAGTCCATTGTGGGTTCTGCGCTCGTTAAGAAGGACAGGCGCGTTCAATATCAACTGACGCACCACCACCCCTACGTGCCGTCTAATCCCTTAATTGTTCTAGTCTTGGCAGGTGTGAATGACATCTGCTGACAGATTAGCGCGATTGCGTAATCGGTGCGCACACTAGGGGTTACGCACGTTAATGTTTATCCGCTGCAGGACCGGACGCCAGATTGTGGAGATATCAGCCCCATCCACCTTATTGACAGCATTCTTACCAGCCTTTGTTATCTCAACCGCCTCCGCGTGAAGTCGTTCCATGTATGGTTTTATTCCCCGCCTTATCACTTCTACGTTATCAAGATCTACGCTGTGACCGGTGTCCAGCACATGTTCAGCTAGTGCTGAATCTCTTATCAGTGTTTGATATTCACTGGAATTGCGTGGCTGCTTACCGATTCGATTTTGTGTTCACTTATCCTAGTACTGAGTTCTCTGGATGTTTGTCCGATATATACTCCCGAGCAACCCTTACAGTTGATTTTATATACGCAATTCGTCGCGCAGCCTGAAGGTGTTTTATCCTTGAGATGCGTTAATAAGGATCGGAGCGTTCTACCTCTTTTATACGTTACTCGTATACCTGCGTTATTCAAGATTCGACTTATCCCTTTTGACGCTTCCTTAACGTAAGGTATAGAAACTGTTGCACGCCAAACGTTTTCCGTTTTGGGTGCTGGGTATTTAACCCGTTTCAGTTGGCGTTTAATTAGGCTCTTAGGGTAGCCATGATCAGCAAGTCGACGACTAACTTCTTGATGGGCTCGCTTTTAATCGGTGGCATCGCTGCACAAGCGTTCAACTTCGGAGAGCAGCGATTTAGCAACTGAATTAAATACTTTTTGGGGGTGCGCTGATGAGTACCTCAAGACCGCATCTGTGTCGATTGGCTTACGATAGACCGTAGTGCTTATTTTACCATTCTGCTTTCGCGCGAGACAGTCCAAGAATGGAAGTGTCCCTTCTGTCGACTCAATCTCCTTCGTAACTTGGATTTTGGGATCCAGTTTGGTAAGGTAACTATGGAATGCTTCCAACCTGTCACGTTTCATGATGACGAATGTTTCATCGACATAACGCCACCATATCTTTGGTCGAAGAGCTACATTTTTTAGAGCTAACTCTTCAAAATGCTCCGCTAACACTGGGGAAATAGGTGAACCCATCGCTAAACCTTCCTTTCGCTTATATAACTGTCCATTAAACAAGAAGTGGTTCATATTCAGACAAATCGCAATTAAGGGATTATACGGCACGTAGGGGTGGTGGTGCGTCAGTTGATATTGAACGCGCCTGTCCTTCTTAACGAGCGCAGAACCCACAATGGACTGTGCAGTTCTTAACCAGCTTATGATTGGTCAGGTGAATGCAATTTAAGCTTGATCCCTGTTCGTACTGACACCCTTGGTCTGACGAAGCTCCTGTGTCAGAAGCGAAACGTTACCCATAAACTACTCTCACAGATTCATTACAAACTTTATTTTTTCATGATTATGATTCCCCGATCTGTCACAAACATTTTCCATTACATTGATAGGCATACCTTTCTGATGAATTTTGTTCTATCGTTTGTTCGCTCTGCTCGACATAGGTAGTCAAAATTCAAGACCAAATTGTCTCTCGAACCTAGCGGACAATCGTATGTAATGTTTTCGACGGAGTCCTCTTCAGTTGTCAAGATAAAATCGAGCATTGAAGGCATATCTCTCCCTCTGTATCTTGTATTGCTTTCAAGGTGATTATATCTCTCTTGTACGCTCTTCCCTTAGTTTCTGCGTGTGATACTTTACACTAGGCCGACTGCCGGTTTCGTAGAAAGCTCTCAACTTGATTTTAATTGTGGCCATTAGAAGGTAGTGGTCTGAAGCAGCATCCGCGCCTCGCATTACGCGTATATCAAAGAGACTGTCTCCGTTTTCGTGAAATCGATAGGTGATCGATTTGATTAGCAGTAACACCATCATGTGATGTCCAGGTAGCCTTGTGGATGTTCCGGTGTTGAAAGATGCTGCCTCCGATTACTAGATCATTGAGCGCGCAAAAATCTGCGAAAAGTTCACCGTTCTCATTCAATCCACCTGGGGCATGCGTACCCATCACAGATCCTCTCCCTGTGTTGTCTGGACCCAATTTCGCGTTCATCTCACCCATCAAAATCTTGATATCTCGCTTGGGTGTCTTGTCTAGGACAGACTGCAGACGCACGTAAAACTCTTCTTTCGACTCACGGCTAGCATTGTTTGTGGGCGCATAACATTGAATTACCGTCACATTTCTTCCCTTGGAGTTGAATCTGGCTGTGATTATCCGTGAGTCAACGGGTTCTCATCCAATGAGAGCGCCTGCAGCTATTGGGGATAGCATAATGGCGACGCCTTCTGGATGACTATTGTTCTCATCTTCATGACCTGAGTAAATAATCCGTTCCCTAGATGTTAAAACTAACATATTAGATCCATTCCATTTACTTTCACATATTCCCAGCAGTGGTATACCATACCTTTGCATTTCTTTCGCAACCTGTGCAGCCTTTCCGGTCTCATACATCGTACGGACGTTCCATGTGGCAATCATCTGCTGGCTGGCTTCCGGTGGGCTTTCACCAGTCTGCTTCATTTTTACCTCAGATGAGGATTCTTCTCGATTCAAGCATGGAGATGTTACTTTGGTATGACATGTTGCTTTGGTTTCAGTAGCGGTTTGAGGTTTTTACAGAGTGGGGTTGCTGACCCCGCGTCTTACCCTGCTCCTTTTGCAGACGGGCTCGGAACCGTCCTCGGCGGAGTATTGTGATTGTGTAATCCGCAGGAAGCGGAGGTTTGGAGTTAGGGTTTCCATCTACCCGAAGCGAACTGGTTTTGAGGCGCCAGTCACCCGCCTTCGCCACGAGCAGGCTAGGAGTTGCGCTTCGGTTGTCAGAGGCTATTTGAGACGCACGCCGTATGAGAGCATTTTGTGGTTAGCGGGAGCTTATCCCCACCACCACCCCCAGGTGTGACAACCTTTGGAACCTCGGTTCACTTAGCGATCAATTAAACTCTTGGGGCAACCATGATTTGCAAGTCGGTGACTGACTTCTTCATGAGCTCCTCTCTTATCTGCATCATCATTGCAGAGGCGGTCAACCTTGTAGAATAGTGATTTTGCTATGGATTGTAATACCCTTTTAGGGTGCGCAGATGTGAATCTCAAAATGGCATCCGTGTCGTTAGGATTACGATATACCGTTGTTCATATCTTGTCGTTGTCTTTTTGCGCGAGACAGTCCAAGAACGAAAGTGTCCCTTCCGTAGACTCGGTTTGTTTTGTGACCTGGATTTTTTGATTCAAATTATCGAGATAACTATGAAATGCTTCTAGTTTGTTTCGCTTTATGATGACGAATGTATCGTCGACATAGCGACACCATATCTTTGGTTTTACCGCTCCGTTTCTCAAAGCTATTTCTTCGAAGTGCTCCATATACATATTCGCTAGCTCTGGAGAAATGGGTGAGCCCATCGCTAAACCATCGTTTTGTTTGTATAGTTGTCATTTAAATAAGAACTGATTCGTATTTAGACAAATTGCTACACCATTGATGATTTGTTGTACACTCAAGTTGGTACGATTCTTCAAGGTCATATCGGAGTTGAGTGATTTCCTCACTAATTCTAAAGCGCTTGTAGTGTCAACATTCGTGTACAAGGAGCTTACGTCAAAACTAACCAGCATCACATCCTCCCTAATTGTTGCGGTACTTAAGCGACGAACAAAATCAAACGAGTTCTTAATAAAAGAATTCGTGTTACCAACCAATGGTTTCAAAAGCTGAGCAAGGTGCTTAGCCAATTCGTGTGTTGGGGATCCAATGCCGTCTACAATGGGCCTTAAGGGGATGCCTGCCTTATGTATCTTCAGGAGTCCATAGAACCTGGGTGTCTGAGCAGATTTTGAGTAGAGCATAAGGGCGCAGTCCATTCCAACGTTTCAGATCAGTAGCCTTTGAAATTCGCCGAGGCGTCGAACAAGAGTTTGTTCTTGCTTCCACGCTGTTCGGCATTTTATTTGCTCTGTTTCTGAGGCACCATTTTATGGCGAGGACAGAATGCATTTACATACTCACGCAAAGTGATGGCAAGCTTTTCAAACTGAAGCGGTTCACGGCACAAGTCAAGACATGGGATGTACTAATCCGTGAGCCCCTGTTTGTCGACGATGCACCCCTTATTGCTTACTAACAGGAACACCTCAAGTCGCATGAAAAGAATTTCGGTTAACAATCAGCATGAGCTAGATCTAGTCATCGATCAAAGAATTATATCACCTCCAATCATCAATGTTGGAAACTGTCAGCTTGAACCAGTACATTATTTCGCGATGATGTTCGAGCAGATCTTTGTACCAGAAACTGGGAAAACTGCCCTGATTAGTCCCATCTACAAGGGTGGCAAAAGAAATAATCCATTAAACTATCACCCGATAGCGTTACTACCGGTGCTATCAAAAGTAATGGAGTCCATAATAGCTAATGCCTTGCGGAATCACTTTGAGATTAATAATTTAATCTCCGAGGCACACCATGGATTCAGGAAAAACCGATCTTGCCTGACAAACTTGCTATTAGCGAAAGAATCTTGGTCTGAGCTACTGGATGCCGGCAACTCCGTATACGTGATTGATATCGATTTCTCAAAAGCTTTCGATCGTGTCAATCACGAAATACTTTCGTCGAAACTACTCACCTACGGAGTACAGGGTAAACTCCATGCATGGATTAAAGAATGGATGATATCTTGTGAGATGTACTTGAGAGTCAAAAACGAACTATCCGAGTCGATTAAAGTTGCCTGTGGTTGTTGTTGTTGTTGTTGTTGGCCTCCTTCGGTCGATGGCGACCATGGATGTACATCACAAACTCGTGAATGTTCAAGTTTTGCAGCTTTTGGAATGACTAAACAGTCCGATTCAGGAGGAACAATCTCTCCCGCAGCCCTGGCAACGAAAGTCAGAACTCGGTTGTATTGCGTCAGTTGCACGTCGGCAGCGTGATCTGCGTTCAGCAGCCAAGTGCTGTCCGTGGTGTCCCACAAGGATCAGTCCTCGGACCGCTTTTGTTTTTATTATATATAAACGACTTGCCAACTGTATTGCAGTCGTCGGTGCTTATTTTCGCTGATGACGCAAAGCTTCGCGCAAAATAAACTCCACAGACGACACGCAGAACCTGCAACGGGTACTCGATATTCAAGATTCAAGAATCTTGAACCTGCAACGGGAACTCGATATGATTTACACTTGGTCCCTAGACAACGAAATGCCACTGAATGCTTCGAAATGCCTATCGTCTCTCAACAGCAAGTTGAGCAATGAATATTATCTAGGTCACGCTGTTATTAAACCCGCCTCCTCCGAAAAAGATTTAGACGTGATTACCCAATCAGACTTAGGAAACTCGATGCAATGTCGACTGGCTGCCTACAAAGCTGAAAACAACTTGGGTCTCCTTAGAAGAGTCCTAGGTTCGTTTGACCCTAATATTGTCTGCAAATTGATTTCAACATACATCCGTCCTCGTGTTGAATATGCTATAACGGCATGGGATCCTTGGTTGAAAAAAGATATTCAGCTATTGGAAACTCGACAGCGCAGAGCGACAAAACTCGTCCTGGGACTATCTCATTATCCATACGAAATGAAACTTAAAATATCGAATTTGCATTCGACTCAATACAGACGGAAACGAGGAGCATTACTGTTCATTTGGACAGTGCCTAATCAAACAAATCACCCTTGCAGTCGCTTGTTTCATCTTTCCCATAAAACACATCTGAGAGGTCACCAATCGAAACTTTACCAACAGCATAGCAGGTTGAACCGCCGCAAATATGCATTTCCGTTCGCAATGTGCAATTATGGAACAGTTTACCTACTCACGTTGTACAATCTGGAACCGTTGACGTTATCAAGAAATCACTAGATATCCACATGGACAAGTATGTTTTTCACGTTTGACAATAACAATATTTTGATATTTTTTACCATCCGACCCGATGCACATTTTTGTGGGTCTTGTAAAGCATAGCTTTTTTACATGCATATCATCTATGAATAAATCTATGAATATGAATAACCATTGTGGATAACCTCTCGCTAGACACTGAGATTTAAAGCAGATTGGCAGAGCATTCAACTCCCGTGTTTGGTATAACTGTAAGTTGAATGTAAAGGCAACGTTGATGCTATACAGCGCGTACGTACGGAATGCTCCATTGTACTGCAGTGAAACATGGACCACCGACGCAAGACACCAACGGAAGCTGAATGTTTTCCATCTACGAAGCATCCGTCGTATCTTGAACATGTCGTGGATAGATAAAGTGGCTAATGCTGAAGTGTTTCCAAAAGCTGGTCTATAGAGCAAGTTCACCTTACTACGACAACGCCGACTGCGGTGGTTTGGCTACGTCTACAGAATGAAAAATAATCTAATTCGAAGTGATCTGCTCTATGTTGAGCGGCAATCAGGAAGTCTACCATTGGGGTGTGAGAAAACCTTTGCAAAAGAGATATGGAAGCTTTCGGCATTGACTTCGCGAGTTGGGAACAACTTGCTGTTAACCGCTCACATTGGAGGCGTCGTGCAAAGCGTCGTCTGCCACCTGAGGTGGAGCAGATACAGTTGTTAACTGCTGAAAGCAAATCACTTTGGTGGCGTGCAACGGACGCCGATCGACAGAGTACTGTCTATCGTTGCGAGCGCTGTTCCCCTTGAATCTGGCTGTTTAGTCTTTCGAGATGCTGTGGACCATGAAAAAAATCATGCAGTATTGATGTACAACCATGGTCGACATCGACCGAAGGAGGAAAACGATAACTAAAGTTTAGTTATATTGTTGTCATAGCCGGGATGGTCTCGGGGATAATCTCGCATTTCCACAAGTGCTTCAATGGCGCGCAACATATATATCATATGATATTTTTTACCATCCGACCCGATGTACATTATTGTGGGTCTTGTAAAGCATAGCTTTTTACCTGCATATAATCTATGAATAAATCTATGAATAACCAAATCCAGCTCCCGGCCTCCATGCATGGTCCTGACTGAAACGGGGATCTGCATCTACTGATAGGAGAAGGGGCGAAAACGGCTGACTGGCGATTCAAATTCAAACTGCTCCTGGCATGTGTAGCACGAAAGTCCATGTTAACGCTCCGATTCAGGGGAAGAAAAAACCCGTTCAGGCCCTGATCTGTGTGACACATTTCAAAAAATACTCATTTTTTATCTGAAAAAATCGATCGATCAATTCAAACGGTGGACGTACAAATTTGTGCTCTCAGACTTTTGGATCTTATTGCTCGCTTTATTAACGGATCTAGACGGTTCTTATATCATTGAACTCGTCTCAACTTCCTCATTCGGAATATACTATTTTCAAGTCGGAGTAACGCGAATTCTTGAAAATCAAAACTTCCAGTTTCTACCCAACATAGCATACGCGTGCAACATTGCTTCCAATCCAGAATAACGCAACAACTCGGATACCATCAGGAAGATCTTGCTATTTGGTATTTACTGACAGTTATTTCAACACTGTCGGATCAAATCTCACAGAACAGCCTGTGCGTCAAAGTGTACGCCATTTTACTGTCCGTTGGATTGCACTGCATCGCATCCACTCGTTCTTGCACTCCACCGAGAGACACCGATCGATAATCGAGCGCTTCGCCCAGTGTATCGAACCGATCTCGCGAAATTGTAACAATGACCGACAACGTGACCTTAAACGGACCTGACGTGACCTTAAACGGACCTGACGACGAGGCTTGTAAAAAGTGCAAACTTTGTCAAAAGTTAGTAAGTCCCAGATCGCGTCAAGTCAAATGTTACTTGTGTTCAATTGCTATTCATGCGAACTGCGAAAAGTATTTATCACCCGAATCTGTGACTCTAATTAACAATGAAAAATTACCAGGCATTTGCTATATATGTAATCCATGCAGATTGAAAGTAAATAGTGATTTATCAAGAGCCGAAAACTCTGATTCAATTATGGAAAGACGCATGTTCGCTGTAGAGACGAACCTTAAACGGCTTGAAAACACGTTAGAGTCTTTCCAAACATTTGCGTGTCAGAAAGCACTGAAACCAGTTCTAAACGCAGTCCCTAACCACATTAACCGCAAGTCTTACAGGGAAGCGCTAACTACTACGGAAACGCTGATTTCTCCCGAAATCGACCAAGGTCCCTTCCAACAGCTCGGTACGACCGATGAGTCTGCGAATCTGACCTGCAGTCAAGTGAATGAAAGTTCTGAATTATCGAAGGATGTGCATAGGCTTAGACCGAAGAGTTTGAACACTAAAACCCTCCCAAAGACAAACATTGATGATCTAACGGTAATTTGTAGTAATCTCGTTGAATCAACTTCGCCATCGCTAAAGCAACGCGAAGCAGATGACAGGAATCAATGGAATGACCTTTGCAGAAGCTTAGATATCACTGCCTCACCTGCGTCGCTGACGCGATTGTTTAGACCCCCGAACTCACCTCGTGCGAACACACCCAGGTTACTGCGTGTAGTGCTCATGTCCGTCCAAGATGTAGAAAATATGTTGCTCGCCTCATCCCTCTTAGTTGTAAACAAATCGACTGTGCGAATATTTCCAGACGTTCCTTGGGAAGAACGGCAAATTCGTCGTAATAATCCGGAACTAGCGAAAGAGGCTACAAATCGCAGAGCTGTTATAGTTCATGGTGTACCCATTTCGAACGAAGTAGAATCCAGCAAACGTATGCAACACGATTGCAGTGAATGGAGATTCTTACAAGAGATTCTAGGTTTAAAGGGTATAATAACTACTCATGTTATGCGCCTTATACCGAAAAAAGAAACGCATCAGCCTCCTCCTCTCAAAATATCATTCCGCACAGATGATATGAAGGATAGAATACTCGAGGCGTGGTATCAATGTCGAAAATTTGCACCTCCTGAAATTCGTATTCGGGCAGTATATGACATAAAACGCACGAACACCATTGCTCCTGAAATGACTTCGCTACCAAGTCAATCAAATGCACCTGAGACAAAAAACGTGGAGCAGCCGACCAATTCTGGGTCAGCGAATCCACTACTATGAGCTCTTTATCGTCAACAAAAATCAAATCTCTATCATGCTGTTACACCAATGCTCAGAGCCTTCTGGGCAAGTTTACTGAACTGTATTCACGTGCGACCGTGGCGTCTTGGGATTTGATTGCAGTGACAGAAACCTGGTTGTGTAATTCTATACACGATTCTGAACTTAAAATCCCTCATATGATGATTTACAGAAAAGATCGAGCAACAAAAGGTGGCGGTGTCCTCCTCTACCTACATGAAAGCATCAACTGCACTATACTTCTCTCACCCGAGTTGGATGTTCCAGATACATTGTTTTGCTCTTTTGACTTACATGATAAACGTAAGTGCCTCTTAGCATTGATTTATCGAACCCTTCTTCATCATCTGCCGCTGACACTGTTCTTGCTAATGCAATACGTTTTGCATTGAAGCTCACATATTCACATTCGCTCCTCCTCGGTGATTTTAATGTACCGACCCTTGCAACACACATTACTGGTGACGATTCATTCAAAAGCTTTCTTCAAGAAATAATGACTTGCACCCCTCTTTACAACCATGTGCAACAACCAACGCGATTTCGATCTGAAAAAACCCCATCTAGCCTGGACCTCATATTTACAAACGAAGAACTCATGATAGAATCTGTTTTCTATACAGCTCCACTAGGATTGAGTGATCATGTTGTCATGACATTTGATTATACTTATCAATACGAACCAGCAGGAAATACTCAACGAACGTATACAACTGTGAACTATGACTTGCTTCGAGCTCTTACTACTGTAAATCGATGGGATTTCCTTGAACTCAAATCAGCTAAGGAAATCTGGGAAACGTTTTACAGCCAACTTCGTATTATCATTGACTTATCATCGAAGGTAAAAATAATATCCAGCAAACAGCGTCCGAAAAAGACTCTCAGAAGCAGTACTCGGAAATGGATGTGTAAGCGTGACAATGCCTGGTACAAATACTTGGACGATCCTTCTGGGATAACTTGGTGCTACTACACGTTATTGCGAAATAAGTGTGTCTGCCTCATTCGAAAAGACAGAAAAGATTACCAAATCAGTCTCGTCGAAAAATTCATTATAAATCCCAAAGCATTGTATAGACACGCCAACGACCTCCGGAATGTTAAAATGGGAATACCGCCACTGGTCTCTGGTACTGGAATAGTTACGTCATTTAAAGATTGCGCTAACGTTTTCCGACAACAATTTGCATCAGTTATCTCACAAGTGTCGACCCATAGACAGCCCTTAAACTCTGACAGCTGCAGCCTGCCAATTCTTCAGGGGGTGGAGTTTCCCCCCAACGTTGTTCAAACAAAATTAATTACGATGAAGAGAACAGGCTCACCCGGTATAGACAATATACACGCAAACATTTTGCACAATCTATCTTCCGAGTTGGCAATACCGACATCTGACGTATTCACGCTGATGTTCGAGCAGAGCTTTGTACCAGAAACTTGGAAAACTGCCCTGATTAGTCCCATCTACAAGGGTGGTAAAAGAAATGATCCTTTAAACTATCGCCCGATAGCGTTATTACCAGTGCTATCCAAAGTAATGGAGTCCATAATAGCTGATGCCTTACGGAATCACTTCGAGATTAATAATTTAATCTCCGAGGCACAGCATGGATTCAGGAAAAAACGATACTGTCTGACAAACTTGCTATTAGCAAAAGAATCTTGGTCTGAGCTACTGGATGCCGGCCACTCCGTGGACGTAATTTATATCGATTTCTCAAAAGCCTTCGATCGTGTGAATCACGAAATACTTTCGTCGAAACTACTCACCTACGGAGTACAGGGTAAACGCCATGCATGGATTAAAGAATGGTTGATATCTCGTGAGATGTACGTGAGAGTCAAAAACGAACTATCCGAGTCGATTAAAGTTGCCCGTGGTGTCCCACAAGGATCAGTCCTCGGACCGCTTTTGTTTTTAATATATATAAACGACTGGCCTACTGTATTACAGTCGTCCGTGCTTATTTTCGCTGATGACGCAAAGCTTTGGCGCAAGATAGACTCCACAGACGACACACAGAACCTGCAACGGGATCTCGATATGATTCACACTTGTCCATAGACAACGAAATGCCCCTGAATGCTTCGAAATGCAGCCTATTGTCTC
>JACCGJ010003724.1:0-20671 GCA_013407085.1 Atriophallophorus winterbourni | reverse complement strand
TATCAATATGAGTAATGGAACTTAAATTTTTCGTTGTATGAATCCGCTCAGACTGGGCTAATTTCGCGAATAGTAGCCATTTATATCAACAGAGAAAAGATTTGAACCACAAATGGTTTCCTGTAATGCTTACAACTGATAATTTTACGAAGAGTGAATTTTGCGGAATCTTTCGAAGTGTTTAGTAATATCAATGAATACAACCATGACTCATAGACCTGAATCTAGTGATTGCGTCACGTAATTTAGAAATTCTAGTTGACATGTGATGCCAGATTTCCTGTTAAGAAATGAGTGCAGGTTTGATATGAAATAGTCTGGTGCTAGGTAGGTTAGGGTGGCCTGCCTGACAAGCTTCTCAAATATTCTAGCTAGAAATGGTGTGTGAATAATGTGTCGATAATTGGTAACGGTATGTAGTGATCCGGATCTGTGTTTTGGTATAACAACTAAATGTTTCCATTCTAAGGGAAAGGTTCCTGATTTCATAAATATATTGGAGAGATTAGGTAGTAAGAAGAAGTCTTGAGATCCCATTTTGCAAATTACTGGTGCGAAACCTATTACCTCAGGTTTGTTGGAGATTGCAACTTGCTTACAAACTTTACGTATGTCAGAGAGTTTAATTGTGATGGTGTTCACCGTATTGCATGATTAGTGTGTGATTAGCTATGGATAAGATTGGTTATTATAAGATGCGCTGAAAAATACAAGAAATTTTTAAACAACAGCAAAAGTCTAAGTTATTACAGTGCAATAATTGGCGGGTTGTTTTTGTTTAATGAAGTAACTTATGCTTTCAAAATTTCCCGATGTCTTAGCGTTCATTAATTTAGATAATTCTTTCTGCTTTTCACCGGATTTTCAGGCTGTACATTCATCAGAAATCAGTTTGTGGTTTCCAATTTGTACTAATTTGTCAGATAGTTCGTACGCATGCAGAAGAGAATGGGTGTCATGCTTATTACGGCACACAATCTCAAATATGGAAAAGGCTTTTCTAGCTTATGAGCTTTACTCAGTTTAGAGAGTTCAGAATGTCTAGCAATAGATTTCGGTAGTAACTCAGCTAGTTTATTATGAAAGATCTCTGGGATTACAATAAAATTATCAGAAATAAAACATTCAGTCAAATCTTTGTTTTTAATGAGGTTTTCAAATATTTTCCAGTCTAGGTGACTAATTATACGTGGTTTTTTAACTCTAGTCATTATAATATTGAAACTCAATTCAAACGATATAATATCACGATCGCCATTAAAAATAATTGAAATAGGTTCGAGCTATAAGGTTTGGTATTCAGAGCAGACAATAACGAATACTTTGCTTTGGGATTTAAAGCGCAGCGAAGTTGCGAAGCGAAGCGAATATTGTTGAATATTCGCTTCGCTATCGCCATGGCAAAGGGCAAAAATAAACTTCGATAAAAATTCGACATACTTTGCTTCGCTTAAAACGAAGTGCAATTTGAAACTTCGCCGTAAACGAATATTAGCGAAGTCTTCGCTAAAAGCGAAGAGTGTTCATTTTTGTACTTTAATATTTCAACCCTTTGTCTACGGGAAATGTTTTTGATGTTGACACTTGTTGACACTCGACTGGCTTTAAAAAGAGTTTTGCGAGGATCAGATGACAGACACCGCCAGACATGTGCAATGCGATGGTGACTGAAGCTACCGACGTAAGCTACTGAGCAAAAGACTGCTTGTTTAATTGCTATAAGCTTACATTTGTCGTGGTAACTAGATTTACCGTCAGTAGACAAAGGGTTGTACTTTTTTGTACCTTATTATTTTAAATGTATTCGCTTAGGTGCGTGGCCGGATGTGAAGGGTGTGGGTGTTTTAATCTGCTTGGGTGTTTGCCGCTCTGCGTGGTTGCTTGCTGCCTTGCCTGGGAGTTTGTTTCTTCTGCGTGCGTGGTTGGAGGACTATAAATAGGATGAAAATTTATTCGTCTCATCATAGTCTCATCATGAGCCCCCCTAAGACGCATCACAAGTCGGACGAGGACAAAGACTCGGCCTCGGCCAAGAAGTCCAAGAGGAGCCCGACCCTCAAGGTCAAGCTGCCTTCCAAAGATACGTGGACCCCCAAGTCCTCCAGAACGAGGTCTCCGCCGCCGTCAGATGATGATGATGATGACGACTTTCATCACAAAACCTACCGGCACAAGCCTACCAGATCACCGATCTGGAATTTCTTCAAGAAGGAGGCTGTGAAGAAATGTGCGAAGGAAAGAGAAGCTCGAGCTCTCTGCCAAGTTGAAGATTGTGGCCAGTCCATCGCCCGGCCTCAGGGAACCCCCCAAGGCATGGTCGGCCACATCATGTCGAAGCATCCGGACGTTTCTAAGCAGTTTCTGAACCAGAAGGCCAAGTTGGAGACTGAAAAGGTGAGTTAGACTCAGTTTGACGCAACCTTCGCTATACTTCGTTTAAACTTTGCTATACTTCGCAATAACTCGCCATATACTTTGTTATAGATCGCTTAGTACTTCCAAATACTGTGCATGAACATCGTTATACTTTGCAATAGTTTGTTGGAAATGAAGCTCAACTGTTAAAGGTCACTTATTTTCCGTTGGATTATAATTTATTCTCGTTATTCGCCATACTTCGCTATAATATTCGCTAAACTTCGCCATACTTCGATATTATTCGCTATTCTTCGATATATTATTTTCTAGTCTTAGATGTAGTATTGATATTCTTTGATGTATTATTGCTATACTTCGAAATAATAGTTCAACTTTTGCAACCATGGAACCTAATACAAAATACTCAACCTGTTTTATTTTCTTTTAGGATGGTCTACGCTATCCCGGCTACCTCAGCCTCATCAGAGATGGCCTTCTCGGAAGCTGGACTCGTGACCAAGCCCACCTGAAGCCTTCTGGACAACGGGAGTGTCCAGGAGCTCGTATACATTCATGACAATTACGAGAGAGTGCTCCCCTACATGAAGAGGATGAAGCTCCGCATCCAGAAGTTCACCAATGGCAAAGGTACCAACACCCAGAGTAAGCAGCAGCTCAAAGACCAGGATAACCCTGAGGCCAACCTTGAGGATGTCGAGTTTGTCGACACCCAGAAGCTAACGGCGGAGGCCTACTCCCCTCTTACTGGAGGCAGCCGGACCAGTTCCGGCACCAGGTCCAGGTCCAGAACCCCGGTCTCAGAGACCGAGTCAGAGGAGGAGCCTAATTGCCTTTGAGATGAACGTTTTGTATATTTCAAATGCCAAAGCTAATGAAAAAGTCCTCCCTTGTCAAATAAAATTTCTTTCATGTTCAAAAAATAATTTATTATGAAATTCGTTTCATTTAAGCGAAGAATAGCGAATTTAAACGAATATTAGCGAATTATAGCAATTTAAAGCAAGGTTTTTATGTCGAAAACGAAGTTTTTGGGGGACATCGAAGTTGAGCGAAGATTATTCGCTAATATTCGTTATGGCGAAGTGCACTTCGGATATTCGCTTTGATACTATTCCCTATTGCGAAGGGCAGTTAGGGCACTTCGAAAATTCGCTTTGCACTTCGCTTCGCTCCAAAAAAGTGACATTCGTTATTGTCTGATTCAGATTGAAGACAAGATCGAGAATATTGTTCTTACGCGTTCGTTTATCAACAAACTATGTATAACCTAATAGTTTGATTACTTTGTAAAAAGAATTAAGTTTTCTACCCGGTAAAGTGTGGGCACATTAGAACAACTGAAAGGGCAATGTAACGCATTGCTAACCATTAAGAACGCAAGGAAAACCCCTGGTGGAGCGCGTCTTTTCGCAGGGCTATCAGATCTAGCTAGAGGCTTAAAAATTCTTTGGAACTCGCAGATCTAGACTACATTACATACAGATTACAAATTCAGCTAAGGCGCTGCAAAGGAAAGTTAAAGGTACATCGAATCTAGAGTTGCAAAAATGCAAAAATAACTTGAAAGCTTTTAATGACTATGTTCATTTCAAACGATCTTTAAGAGAAATATGTACGTTAGGGCAGGATGATGGCAACATGGCTTTGAGTGCAGATTAAAAAGCCGAAACTTTTCATTCATTCTTCTGCAGTGTTCATCGGCGTTATTTAGGTAACTGTTTAGAAACTCAAAAGTGCAGAGCACCTCTCTATAGCTCGCTGATGGTTTATCAGGTAACCGCAGTTTTGTCGCATCTGGATAAATCTAAGACGGCTGGGCCCGACGAAAATTCTTCAACCGCCCGCGAATATAGTTAGTCTTGCAATCAGTGATCTTTTTGCAGCTACTTTACTCCAGGATATACTACCGGATGTTTGTGCATGAGCGGCGGTAGCAGCCATATACAAAAGGGTCCCGGTTTGGATGTACGCAACAATAGGCCAGTAAGCCTGAATAGCATTATTCATTAGTGCTCAGATAAAATCATTCGACTCCAGATATCTAAACATTTGGTAGCCAATTCCTGATTATGCGATGCCCAGCATGGATTCTGAAAAGGAACGTCCTGCCTAACCAATCTTTTAAACTTTCTTTACGAAGTGACATTACGGCTCGATGAAGGTGGTGTAATAAAAGTATGCTATCTTGATTTTCAAAAGGCCTTCGACTCAGTGAACCAAAGGTACCTTCTGCACAAACTAAGAAAGTGTGGCGTCAAGGGTGAACTACATCGATGATTGAACAGCTTCTTAACTAATCGCACTAACTATGTCAGAATTGCAGGAGTGTGCTTGGAGAAATCAGTGATAATCAGTGGAGTGCCTCAAGGTTGAGTGATTAGTCAACTACTTATTCTTATTTTTGTAAACGACATGACAGTCTGTTTGAGTTCATTTTGCTTCCTGTTTGCGATTAATGTCAAGATACTAGGAACCGACAGTAGAGATACGCTTATTTCTGGTTTGAAAAACTATTTGAGTGGACAAAAACATGACACATGCCACAAAACTTGGGAAAGAGCTTCTTTCTGAGGACTGATTTGGCGACAACACAACTAGAAGTCGGCGAAAGAACTATCGGAATACCGGCTGCTCATAAAGTGTAGGATCTCGGTATTACTGTAACAGGAGATTTAAAGTGGGCTACTAAATGTGCCGAAGCGACGAACAAGGCTTGCAGAGAATTGTTCAAATTTCACTTAGCGTTGTCATTCCTAAAACCTTCTATCTTCATTACCTTATATAAAGTTGTCGTACAACCTCATTTGGAATACTGTGTTCAATTCTGGGAACCATACTTAAAACAGATAACTCATGTCTCGAAAGGGTGCAGTGCCTTGCGACTATGATGGTTGAGGGTCAGACAGGTAAACCCTCCTAGACAAGACTCAAGGACCTCGATCTGTTCTCACTAAAGAGACAGTGGCTGCGAGGCGACCTAATAGAAGCCTTTAAAATTCTAAAGGTCTTACAGGTGATAATATTACTGCATTACTGAAACCTGTCCCTAAATCAGCTACAGGCAATAATTCAATGGAACTTCTTATGATTAGACCCAGGCCGCTGATACGTGAGCACTTTTTCAGCAACCCTGTGGTTAACTTCGGGAACAAGATCCGAGATTGTACAATAAAATTACAAAAGCTCAAAATGCGAATTAGACGCTAAATGGCCTACCATATTTCTGCACATTGTCTAATAAAATAAAGTAAAAACACAAAGGCTCACTGAACCTAATCTTGCTGTCGCTACCTGATGACGGCAAACATCCAGAAACCGGTAGTGGAGTGTAATTGCGGGGGATGTGAGCAACACATCACTTTAACATAAAACCTATTGATACATTTTTTTTATCTCAAATCTGTCTAGGCCTGGACAACCTGACAGCATCTTAGCCCGCATGCAGTCCATGACTTTGCTGCACTTTGCCTCGACTATGCTAGTGATTTCATACATCAAAGATTGTTCACGCATATTATTGCATTGTTTACCGAATAGATGTCATCTCATCGTGTTGGTGAAGAGAGCCCCTACATTACATTCCAGATATCCGAAAACAAGAACGTGGGAAACGTACGAACTGTACACAGTTCAGTTCATTTCAGTTGCACAGGACAGTAAGTGGCAAACGAGCCAATCGAGCGTCCAGAATTTCTTTCGGTGGAAAGCTGCAGAGAAGCAACCAACACTGCTAAAGCGTTTTTAATTATTTCGATTTGGATATGCTCGACGATCGCGATGCCAAGGGATTTTCTGGGTTGTATTTAGGAAGCACCTCGTTATGATTGATGCTTGAAAAATGTTGTCTTCACCGATACGGTGAGAGGTCAACTAAAAAAGAGTTGTTTATTTAAAAACACAGAAATCCATCATTTGCTAACTTACCAGACAACGCTAGAAATGGTGAACCACCTACTCTAGCATAGAAATGAGGGTGAAGAATTCAGGAAAACGCTTACTTAGATGCGGTCCAATCCACTCGCGACTGAACTGCAGGATAAACGTTCTTCTGGAAGCCGGTTCCAGAAATTTACCATCCTGAGGCTGAAAAGGTTTTTCCTCGAGTATAGTCTACATCGCTCCCTAATAAGTTAGAGTGAATGGCCCGGGTGCCCAGCTCGGGACTTAAGGCAAAGAAGTCAGTCATGATAACGCCACTTGACCCTTTCAAGATCTTGAAAGTTTCAATTAAGTAACCTCTCGAACGACGGGGCTTAATTAAGAAAAGATCTAGGGAGTTCATGCCTGCAGCGTAAGGTTTCCCTCGCTGACCATCAATCATCCGAGTTGCGAGACGCTGTACGCTTTTGAGTCAAACGATGTCCTTCTTGCAGTAAGGGCATCACGCATGGACACAATATTCGAAATGCGGCCGAACTGATGCCTTGTAAAGGGGCAGGAATACATCGGGTCTTCTGCTGGATAACACGGATCTCAGCCGAAAGAGAACTTTGCGAGAACGTTGAGCTGCAGCGGCGCATTGGTCCTCCCATTTGAAGTCAGTCCTAACTAGTACTCGTAAATCCTTAACACGCTGTGTGGCGCTAACAGTGAGAGAATTGCCCGAAACCTGAACTGAAATCTTATCTGCCAGTGCTGACAAGAGTTGGCTCTTATTAATGTTCAGTGGGAGGTCCCACTGGTGTGACCAGTTTATGACCCGTTCAATGTCGTGCTTCATGATATCCTTGTTCGTTGATCTGATGAAATTCACATCATCCGCGAAAATGAAGCATGTGCACTTCAATGCAGAGAACAAGTCATCGATTAAAATCAGGAATAGAATAAGACTGAGTACTGACCATTGGGGTACCATACTGATCACGTCGGTTTGATTCGACAGCGTATATCCAACCCTAACAAGGAATAACCTACCTGTTAGGAAGGCTTTTATCCAAGCAAGTAGACTACTCCATATGCCTTTTGCTGCTAGCTTAATCTCCAGAAGGCGGTGGTTTACGGAATCAAAAGCCTTGCAGAAGTCTAGGTAGAGTGCTTCGACAGGCTTCCCTTTATCCATATTTTTAGTGGCAGTATTGAAAAAAATACGAAGGTTTGTCAGGAAGGATCTACCCTGAAGAAATCCATGTTGAGTTACAATCAGTAAAGAATGCCGAGAAAGATGGTGACAGATTTTGTCACGCAGCAGTTTTTCCATTACTTTAGAGACGATGCTAGTCAGGCTGACAGATCTATAGTTACCAACAGTTGACCTGCAACGACCCTTGTGTATTGATACGAATATAGCTTCTTTTCACTAACTAGGAACCACTCCCATGTCCAAGCATGAATTGAAGAGCTTGCATAAAGTTTCTTCAAGCACTGGGGCAAGATTCTCTGCATAATCGAGTAGATAACATCTGGTCCCTCAGCTTTAATGATGCTATATTCTTGGTAAGCCAAGGCATGCAAAATATGATCAGGTTATCAACGTCTACAAAATAAATGAATTGTAAAAATGACCTTATCAAGCGGAATTTTTGAAAAATTTTCCGTTGAATAAAGCATGGTAAATTTACAAGGGTAAGAAAGTTAATTTTTCGCGCAATGTCACACAGTAATAAAGTTTCATTTCGATAGCATCGAAATAAGCCAATGAAGAGGATGCGATTATTTCTGGAGCAGAGATTGAAAAACGAAAATGAACGAAGAAAATTTTGAAAGAAATGGTGCGCATGAAGATTTATTTGTCACATTAAAAATAAATTTACGAAATAAAGAAAGTTCTCTTATAAATATATAAATTGACTTCTTCGGAATGTTGATGGGTGTGATTGAAGAAAAGTACATAAAAAATCCGAAGTTAAATTGAAAAAAATGGAGGGGATGAGGAGAGATTGTGGTTTGAATTGCATGAGGTTTGGGCCAGTTGAACGATCCAGGAAAGTCGAACAATTGTCGAAAAATGGAAACCAAAACTGTTTGCCAGTAGAGCTTTCGGTTCATATAGAAGAATCAGTCTAATGCGGAAGAAGCAAGGGCCAGTATCGGAGTTGGTTTGGGAGTCGGAGACACTGGAACACAATTAAAGATATTCTGTTCACAATCATTGTGAGAGGTTATCAAAATGAAATAGTAATTCGATCATGAACGATAAAAAAGAACACAAGAAAAAATAATTTTGGCATTTTTAGCGTTTTTTCTTTTTAAGTTTTTCATAAAAAATACGTTATCGTAAAGCATGTTTTCATACATAATTGGGTTTAATATGAGCAGATAACGGTTGAGGATATGGTCATAAGGTAAAAATGATTATAAAACGCACGGTTACGATGCAGATGTGTAGCAACATATCTAGGGTCCGGTAACCTGACATTTGAATGGTCAGTTATCCAGAGAATACTATAAGATCTCATGATATACTAATATGTGTAGAAAAATGTGGAATTAGAAACCTGCGATCCCATGAAAGTATATAATATCTAGAGGAGTTTATCTTAGGGATCTGGGATAGTAAGCGAATAGTAAGAGTTTCTACAAGCGTTTTAAATTTTCCTGTAGATGTGCACACACGGAAATGAAGAGGAAGAGAATTCCAAAGTTGTACATATCTAATTAATGAAAAGTTACGTCTAACTTTAGTGCGAGACATAGGGATATTCAACAGCCTTGTTCGATTGCGCAGATAATATCGAATATAATCTTGAAAGCGCATGCCAGACTGAAGCCTAATTCATTGCTGGGTAATTATTCGAAAGAAAAGGAGCAGATTCAGACGAATTCTGCGTAGCCATAGTAGTTCGACACTCAGCAAATTACACCTTTCAATATAAGGCAAGGGATTAGAATAGCCCAAAGTTATTTTGCTGAAAGTACGTTGAAGTCTCTCTGAGAGAAAACAATCACGCCTACCCATGTGAAAATAGATTATATTACAAAAATGGAGCATTGGTAAGACCTTCATCTTATACAATGCTATTTTACTGTCGCTTGAGATTCATTAATAGTTAATTAAGCCAAATATTTGTCTTGCGATCGTGATGTGATGTCTAGCTTGTGCATTAAAATTGAGAGAAGAGGAGTATCTAAATCAGAGGTCCCTAATTTTTGCAGAAGGTGTAATGGTTGAGCCATTCATAGTGAGTGTGTTAGAAGGGATTGATCAACGTAATCCCATATGGTGTGTCTCAGAAGCATAAAATTCTAATCCCCATTGTTAGCTTCAGCTACATAGAGAGGCAAGATCACGGATGAGGGATATCAGTAGACGCGAACATGGATAAATGCTTCATACACCTCGGATTCCATGAAGAAGAACTCATCTAGTGCAGGAGCGCCAGGTAGTAAATTAAACGAGCAAGACAGAGCATTTAAAAAATTATCACGTCTATGAACGCCACTGAAGAACATAGAGAAGGCAGTCGCCTTAGACTGGTCGGTATTAGCTACTTTTCCGTCCTTCAGATTTAAATCTCCAATGTTTTCCCTGGTCTTTCCTTTTGATTGAGCGTAGCTATAAAATCTTTTGGGATTGAATTTAGCATCCCTAGCTAGGAATAACTCAAACTCCTGTTTGAGCACATGCTTTATTTTAACACAAGCGTTCCGAGCGGTTTTGTATCGGACCCAAGAACCAGAAATGAGAGATAGCTTATATCGCCGCCATAAACGATCGCGTTAACGGGTGGACCGACGAACTTGAGGAGTCCACCAGGGCGGCGTATGATGCTTTTTCACGACTTGCAGCAGAGCGTGCTTGTCTTGTAACCCCTTAGGATACTTACAAATTCTATCACAGTTTACACTTACATTAAAATCGTTAGAGAACTAAAAGAAAGATTTTGAATACTATGGAAGAAAATCCCGGTCTACAAGCCTAAAATTGCGTTTAGGACGAGCAATAGGCTTATGAAAACGTTGTACTGCTTCGAAGCTTGTCATTCGTGATCGCTCTTGTCAAGCGATGGAAGGTATTTAAAATGTCTAACGGCTTTGAGCTGGGACGACAATACCAGGTTGAGAGTGGAAGGAGTACATCCATTACTAAACCATGTAGGATCATCCACAGGCTAATGCAACGCATGATCATAGAGCCATTCGAGGAACATTTCGGATTACTTGGTGACTAAACCTACAGGGACGGCCCAATTTTGTCTGGGAGTTTGAAATCACCCAAGATGAGTAAATTGGGAGCTGATTGAAACAATCTATCAAGCGTCTTAATCAGCTGTGTAAATTCCTGCTGGGCTGCATGGGTGTGACGTAGACACAAGCAATTGCAAGGGCTGACTTGTAGCAAGTTAGGATACTGTAACAACTTGGGACGTTTCCACTGGTTAGGGATATGCCAGTTCCCGTATTGTGCAAGCCATACTCTAGGAGGAGTTGCAACGCCACCACCTCTCCTATCGCCGTCTATCGCATCTAATGACGAGATACTGCTCGCTGTGTTTATTGACACATCATCACATTACTCTGGGCTGCAACTCAGCAACACGAAGAGAGAACTCAGCCCACCTATTACTTATGCTGCACACATTAGCGTACAGCAGTGTGGCTCTGGTTTTGCTTGCTTCTGAAACTAGTCCCGCTTGGCCCTCGGTCAAAGCACCCGAGAGAGGTGCACGTTTTTTAACGTGTTACTCAAAGCAGGAGTATGCGATTTAACAGCCTCTTGCATGGATCTTGCGGACCGTTGTCTGAGGATTGAAGCCGCATCCATCGAAGAGCAACAACTGGAGACATCTGCTTGGCTCCCATCTTCATTTGCGATAAGCTCATCAACGTCGTCTAATCCGGACAGCGAGACTCGTGGCGATGTGTTGCTCGGTAAGATTGTAACGGATTCACTAGCACTTTTATTTGCATCAGACTTACGGATAGCAGATGTCCTCAAAGCCAGGTTTCTCTTATTTGAAGCTGAAGAGTTTTGTCTAATATGAGAGGGAGGGTTGTCAGGCTTAACCTGAAGCATTTCTAGAGTTGTTTTAGCGATGTATTTAGTCCTAGACAGTAACGCATCCCGATCCGCCTGGTATTTGAATTCCACCAGGATTGGCGTAGGACGGTTATCCATCTTCCATCTCCCTACACGGTGAACTCGCACCGTGGGGTTAGAAGGCCTCAAACCTACCATCCGGTTAAGATCGCTGATACATCTGCGATCAAAAAGTCTTCGACAGTTTGATTCCTTAATAAAAGGCTTCGCACGATTAAAAACTAGTACATTTCGGGTTCTAGTTTTTGAAGAAGAAGAATCGCCGTGCAGTGCCTCAAATTGCTCAGACAAACCGTTGAATTCCTGGATTATTTTTTCGAGTACGGGTGAGCCACTAACATTTCCATGTTGCTTCCTTTGAGTTGTAGCTTTGCTGTTCTTGGTTCGCCTTTTCGTAGTTCTGGCTACGTTGACCACCTTCGGAGAGGAAGCTTGCTTTGGAGGACGAAGTAAACGGCTATTTATGTCTACATTCTCGGGGGAAGCGATTTTTCCACCTTCTTGTTTGCAAGCTTTTTAGAAAATGTGGCTCAATTTACCACATTAGGAGAAGTAACTTGCTTAGAACGTTGTAGCTGGCTAGATTTGTGAGGTATCCCCTTGCCTGCTGTAGTCTCAGAACTTATATTCGCCCTAACAACAGATTCATACGTTTGGGCGGGTGGAAATTTCACGAGCTTGGCGACGTCACGCTATTCCTTGGCTTTTTGGCAAGCGGCTTCAGTGGCAGCCTTATGACAGCCGATACAATACCACTGCAACTAGCGGTATTTTGCATAAATGCCGCATTGAGATTTGTGTATACCAGAACAGCTAGGGTGATTCCAACGCTTGCACGCACGCTGTGCACTCAATTCACTTGGCCAACATTTTGCCGCATTTGCCGATAAGGCAGGTATTATTTATATTCATATTTATCAGTTAAAAGTGAGTAATGATAGATCACTAGAAAAATACAAGCTGAATTTATCACTGGCATAATTAATCAGCAAAGAAATATCAATAATATAGTAAAATAGTTATTATATTTTACAGCCAATTCAAGGAATAGCGAAAATTCGTAATGATATTTTATCGGAGCGTGAGAAATACAACCAAGTTGAACGTACCGCGTGGGTCAATATCGAAAAGCCGGGTGCTCAACTGCGTACCGCCGAACGATATCTGGGCGCGTGGTAGGCTTTTAGCCACCGTCAGCCATGTGAAACGTGAACTTAAAATCGCACTGAAGCGCGGTGCGTTCAAATTTGTTTTATTTCCCACGCTTTGATAAAGTATTATGAATGTTTGCTGTTTTGTGAAATTGCAATATATATTCAGTTGATTACTTAAGCATGAATACCTGTATTCTTCATATCTTCATTTTGGCTTATCTTACTATAATATGGTTGCCCAAGTGTAGAGAAATATAAGTAATCGAAATACGAGATTTTAAATTAAATGAGTCCCGTTGGGATCGTTTACATGCTCACTCACCCACATATCTTATCATTCTAACTTAACTTAAGCACTTTGGTCCCTAACCTGTTCATTACACTCAGATTGCCAAATAATTGATGCAAGTTCTGCAATCCTGCTTAAAATCCCAAATAAATACATTAATGTCGGGTTATATATGCGATTGAAGAAGATAAGAAATAATTTGGACACTGTGGGTGACATGCCTAAATTTCGATTCAGAATTTTGTAAAGGAGGGCAGCCCACCGTTTATTTTTCCTGGTCTTTCACATCTAACTGAAAAGTACCTACAACAAATCGTATCGGGTATATTATAAGATGCAGTTCTGTTACATTTAGGTTGTATTTTCTGCGTAGCCATAAACATTTCACTATCAAAACTATTATTTCGAAATTCGGCAGCTTATGATTAGCAATCCTCGAGGTGCCATTAGTCCGCCGTCCACTTAAGACGTGTTTCTTACCTCACATACTTCCACGGTGATTTGAGCACGTTTTTGACACAATCTAGTTTACTTCAATTATAGGCTTACTTCGATTTTGACACTGAAGATTTCTAGCGACATTTTACTCCTACAGTAATTTTCTCTGTCAGCTGGTGTGAGTAAATATTCTGTACATATTTTCGCCTCCTTGATAAACGTATGAAGTCGTAATCAACCACTGCAGGGTATTTGTCCGGGAAAGAAGAGAGCTAAGCATGAATCAAGATTTTGTACAAAATGCTCATTTGCATACATTTCCATTACACAGATTTTGTCGATATTACAAAATTGATTATTGACTGTTTCAACATTATATTTCATGATATATCAACAGAGATATTTAGCTTATTTGATAGACTATAGCTTAATCAGTTTTTATTTTTATTTATTCGAAAAGATTCACCGTACTGTTGTGACTCGCATCCATTTGACCACTTGAATAAGGACTAATGTTTACTGCAGTTGATATAGTAACACTAAGGCCAGGTATACCCTATGGCTCGGGGCAATAATTTAGCTCATGTGTTATACGATAAGAGAAGTGAAATTGCATAGGTTCAACAGTATGCTGAACTAACCTGGATTCGAACGTGCAATGAAGCAGGACATAATAAAATTCGTTCACCTTGATTGACCCCTATTTTAAGCTTATCTCCAGCGCGTTTGCTAGATCGGCCATGCTGGTACAATTGCAAGCCCTTTTTATTGTCGTCAATGCGTTTACCGCTAAACTGGTTCATTGTAGAGGCGCAATCATGCTTGAGGTTCATTCCGTTTAACGGTTGAATTAATTCTAGCCACTAATCGTCCAATCGAAACGGTCAGATTTACCACAGAATAACAATCGTTGACCTAGTGAAGAGTGCATTTACTGCTTCACGTTGCTTGCCACGTTGTCTGAATCCAGATTCATGCTTCCTGATAATGCTTATGATGACATGTGTAACAGGCTAATTAATTAATTGATCTGCATGAAAGTTAATCTAAGTGTTTATGTATGTAATCACAAGCCTGAATCCATGCAAAGTGCCGCGCAGTCATAGACTACACATAAGCAAATATGCTTTCACTTTACTCAGGCCTAGACAGATATGAGAATAGGAATGGCATTGAAACAACCTTAACGTGGTAAGATGGTCTGTGTACCTCCGTGACCCATTAAACTGTATCGGTTGGTGCTCTTCGGGCACCTTCAGAGCCACACACAACAGAAAGGTCAATGGCTAGAGCTCAGGCTTTGGTCGATAACCCTAATTGCTCCTGTCTAGGGATGGGCAACCTGGCAGTATCCCAGCCCGCATACAACTATGACTATAACTACAAAAACCATAGTGCATTGGCCATCGCGCACGATGAACAAGGTTGCCTTACCTGCTGAATACTCCAGGTCAAGTAAGCGAAAACAAGCTACTTCTGGCCCTATTCTTCAAACTGTTTCTAGACCTTCTCACTATACTCTTAACAACTCTCCTTCTATCAACCTCATCCTTAGGAATGACCTTACAAAACATGTTTGAACATCCTATATTCGGGAATGCACAGTTCAGTTTTTGAAAACACGGGCCTCTTATATCGGAACTCAGAATGTCTGAACCCGCAGACAAATAGGCCAGCAAGCTGCATTGGCTCCTACACAAGATATTTTAACTCTTGATGCATGCTGTCTATCAGAAACGTGCTTATATGATCCGTCTATAATTACAGAAGTTACTTACCAAAACCTCTCGACTCGCTACCGTTGATTCTGTAGCTCGAATTTCAGGACAGGCGGGTGTCGGTATAGTGCTAAATTCGCGCACCTAATTCATTCTAACTGATTGGATTCTTTACAATAGCAGGGTGGGCACAGTTAGACTTACCAATAATATTAGAACCAAATCAAAATCTTCTTATCAGAGATGCTTGTCTGGCGAGGAGAAGAACGCCTACGACTATCTATACGCTCTTTTGCGACGCGCGAAAAGATCCGATATTTTTATTTTAACGGGATATATGAATGCCACGGATGTATGTATTATGTATGAGAACACAAGCCTAATCCAGGCAAAGTGCCGTACAGTCAGAGACTGCACATGTGCTAAGATACTGTCAGGTTGCCACGGATGTGCAACCGTACAGTACTTCTGTGCTGTGCGGCTAACGGTTCACTGACACTTCATTGTCAGACACTTAATACCCAGTTTGATAACTTCTGAAGAATGCAGAATACGTTCAAATGAATTTATTTAGCAATTGATTTTAAGAACGTCAATTTTTTCGTAATTGAATATCGCTGAATTGCTCGAGATGTCTTGGCGCATATCTCAGCATACTTCTTCTTCTGTTTGATTTGAATCCCAGCACTTGCTTAAAGAACAGAGGCCGTATGTTTTGTAAAAGACCGTAAATTGCTGGTGGTGTGACGCCTTCAGCATATTGAAAATGTATAGTGTATAACTCGTACAAAAGCGAAGGTACAACCTTAAACGTTCCATCAGCAAACCACATCTTGCTAAGAGACAGCGCACCAACCAGGCTTCGATCACCGAAGATAAAAAATTTTGCATCGTCACTATCGTCTTTAGAATCAGACAGCAAGAAATCTCTATATATTTAAAACATCAAACATGGCGTCACTTGGGAGGGACGGGAGAGTGCATGTTGGGTCTTTCCTTCTTATACTGTGTTGATGCCTGTTGAGTGTCCGCGAGATAAGGTAATGCCATTAGAGTGCCTAATAACAGACCGAATGTGACCGAAATCCTTGAGGCAGAGGGGGTTGCATTCATTTCTAACATTTTCCCTACATTTTAGCCACCGCATTCTTGGCCGAAACTTTTTCCTCGTTACACCCGTGATTGTGAATTGCGAAATTACGTAAGATATCATCCTTAGATGTAAGTAATCTCGCTCTACACTTGTGTGTGACAAACTTACTACATCTCCCATTAATATGGCCATTATTTGATTACTTCTCGAACCAAAACTCGTTTCCCATGTAAAATAATGTCCTTCGACCTTTGCTACTTGTACCATATTCAAGAGTCATTGCACACATTTAAATAGCTTCTTATCTTCAATCTTATCTTAAATGCCTTCCCTGGGGATGAAGTGAATTGGTGATTAACTGTCTGGGGATGTGATGTGTGTGTCATGTGAAAGCACAAGCCTGATCCAGGCAAAGTACCGCACAGTCAGAGTCTGCACATGGGCTGAAATACTGTCAGGTTGCCCAGGCCTAGACAGATATGATAAAAGAAATAGAAATGGAAGTGAGACTCCAGCATGTTTCAGCATGGAACTCACTACCGGTGGCCAATCAATTTAGCACAATGTTAGCCGCACAGTACAGAAATGCTGCACGATTGCACATCCGTGGGGATTAAGTGTTGGTGTTTAAGTGACCGGACACGGCGGCTAACACCGTGCTAAATTGATTGGTCACCGGTAGTGAGGTGCATGGTCTATCCGAGCGGAGGATGTCCGTCGGCTTTCTGTTTTTGATACCCGTTACCTGTGTAGAATTGCTCGCATTCGGTGGCAGCATCGTGTTACAAATATAGATGTCTGCAAGCGGGTGTTAGGACTAGGTGGCCACGGACTGAGAGAAATGCTGCTGCTAGCTCGCTTGCGATGGTTGGGACATGTTTTAAGAATGCCTACTCACCGTTTACCGTACCGCGCCTTATTCACAGAGCCTGACAGAAGCTGGGAGAAAGAGCTTGTTGTGATGAATGGCAGTGAAAGCCGCAAGGAAGCTGTCGTGTTATTATAGCTCTACTCGTTCACGAAACTTGATTGAATGCATGTTCCATTCGGATGTGCAATCCTGCAGTACTTTGTAATGTGCGGATAACACCGTGCTAAATTATTTGGCCAGAGGTAGTGAGCGGCATGCTGAAACAGACTGGAGTCTCACTACCATTTCCTGTTCTTTTTTCTTCCTCATATCTGTCTAGGACTGGGCAACCTGACAGTATCTTCGCCCACGTGCAGTCTCTGACTGTGCGGCACTTTGCCTGGATCAGGCTTGTGCTCTCATACCGTACCATGTTCCATTGGAGGCGTAGTCACCAAATCCCCGTTTGCTCACTCTTCTATAGAATCCGTAGCTATTTAAGTTCCACCTTTCCCAATCTTTTAAGGTTTTACTTTTTTCATCGTTTGGCAGTTAAGCATTCGCTACGTGCTACAGGTGTAATGCTGTCTCTGATGATGGTAATGGTCAGTGAATAAGACTCCAGCGTATTTCCGCATACAGCTCACTACTGGTAGCAAATCGATTTATCATGGTTTTAACTCCACAGTACTGCATGATTGCATGTCGTGAAATTTTTTGTTTTGTCTGCTCGAATAGAAATATCTGTTTTTGAAGAGGAAGCTAACCTTTTCTGATACCATTTTCAAGTTGCACTTGCAGATGCCTATCGACTTGTTTTATGCGATTACGCTGTAGTACGTTTACTTTTTTCTATGGTATCAACACGTAATGTGCTCTGTTTTTATTTTATCGGTGGCGTTCATTGTTTAGCAGTCGGATCTATTTATATCCGTATTTGCGCCAGTGGTAATTCATATGAATGGGTTTCCAGTCTTGATGAATGTAGTTTCTGGGATCGACATTTGTATTTACATTTGTAATTTAAAAATGTAATAAGTCAAAGACTTTGCATTTTATGCCTGCTTACGTTATTTTTTGATTACACTTTTCCAGCGATTCTAGTTTTTCCACCCTCATATAAAATCAAAAGCAGATCTACGTCCTCCGCTTTCCATAATGGATGATGTAAGTATGCATAAACTTACCTCATGCTTGTCATAGTATGATATCAAGAAGCCACAGACCCATGTCGGAATCCTCTTTTGCAGTGAATGTAACAACATGCTTTACCCTAAAGAAGACAAGAGGAATAAGATATTAAACTATGCGTGTCGTAATTGTGATCATTCCCAGAAGGCTGACAATCCTTGTGTCTATATAAATAAACTTGAACAAGAAGTTGAGTGAGTCTATACCCTGATCTGGCTACATTTTTCACAATCTTCCGGAAGCCATGTGTGATTCGGTTTCTTTTTTTAGTGAACTGAGCCTAATCGTCCCCGATGTTGTTCACGATCCCACGTTGCCGCGGACCGAGGATCACAAATGCCGCAATTGTGGAAAGCAAGAAGCCGTGTTCTTCCAATCGCAGACATTGAAAGCCGAGGAGAACATGCGTTTGTATTACGTGTGCACGAATTTGGAATGCTTGCATAAGTGGACCGAATAGCGTGGCTGTACAGTTTCCATGTTTCGCTCCATACACCTTATTCCAAAATTTTCTTTTTTTTCTTTTTGCTCAAAGGAACTTTGCGCAACAGAGTGCTAGATAATATGCTGCGTGCAGATGTCGTGTGATACCAAGATGCAATGCGAATGTTTGTACTGTGTATTATGCGAATTTTGATCCAGAAATTCTTCTTCAGGATAGCATTCCAATTTTACCACTAGTATGGATTTTGTTACAATACAGTGTCAAGATTAAGTCTTGTCTTTCGTGATTTCACCGCTTGCGATATTATTTCAGTTGGAGATGGATCTACCATCATTCGATATATTATGGCAGACTTCAGAAAAACTTTCCGAGCTCGAGTCTGTTTTGGAAGAGCTTGACCGAGTCTCAAACCATCAAGTAAGTCTGTTTACACTAACCAGCATTTGCTTTCTTGAAGAAAACTTCGTTGCGAAAACGCAAAAGGAGGCATCGAGATGGTTTGTACGGTGTTGGATTCGCTATTGAAGACCGCGACTACTATGAACCGTTAAAATACTGCTGTGATGAGGCATTTTACACTGAGTTTGAATATGAAACGCACGTGAATGCTCATGTTGAAGTATGTGATGTGAAAACACTTATTTGTGGCAGTGTGATGTTGAAGGTTGTTCATTTATTGGTGATGAAAAGCACTTACGTTTTCATAAAGAAGTGGTATGCTTGGATTTCCAGCACCTTTATTTCAGGTTCATGATGCCGAGTTGGGTAAACAAAATGATGACACTGAGTCCAAAAAGTCCATTATAGAATGGCGGGAATCGCGGAAGCGGTGAGTTAATTCTCATGTTTTTCGCACGCATTTTCGTTTGTTCCGTAATCTTGATAGGCGAGGCTCTTGCTTCAACCAAGATTTTAGTATTGAATAAACGAAATCTGAGTGTTTATGAATTTATTCTTGTGAATGTATGAAATATCAAATCACAAGCCTGATCAAGGCAATGTATCACACAGTCATAGACCTCACATGCGCTAGATCATCATCATCATCATCATGAAGCACACGTATGGAGCCAGACAAAGTGCCAAGGAACATGAAGCAGGAATAGCAGATAAAAAAACGCTAAGACACTGTCAGGTTGCCCAAGTAGACAGAGATGGTAATCACACTCTGGTGTGTTTCCGCATGCAACTCTTCATCCATGGCAACTAAATTTAGCACAGCGTTAGCTGTGCAGTATAAATATACTGCACGTCCCTGTCTGGATGGATATCACTGATTAAACCCAACTGCAAACATACGCGAACGCATATTGAGTGCAATCAAGTTGCCGGTGCATAGAATTGTCTGGAAAATTGCTATGTTTATGAAAATAGAACAATTGAATCTAACGTAGCCGCCTATAAACTGTATTCAATCACCGACATTATACACGACTGTCGATGAGGAATGAGTTCGTCATTAATTGGCTTTTGGAGCTTAGGCATCGTTTGCTAACTTTTGAATTAATGGGAGAATTGTTCGATTCCACGATTTCTGTAATGCATTACGGGATTTCGCTTTATTCAATCATGAAATTTTGTCTAGTAATTTGTAAGGATAAAATTTTCCTAAAGTATCTTGAGATTTAAAAGCATTACACTAAGAATTTTCGGGTACGGTTCGACTGGTACATATGTACTACATAGGCTAGCTTGTGCCAAGTTGATTTTATTTCTTTTATCTATCTAGGCCTGGGTAACCTCACAGTATCTTGATCGGTGTGTGGTATGTGAGTGTGCTACAATTTTTCTGGATCAGGCTTGTGATTTCATACATACATACAAATTTGTTAGTTAGAAAGGTTTTCGCTTGCAACACCTTGCCTGGGCAACCTGACAGTATCTTAGCCCACGTGCAGTCTCTGACTGTGTGGCACTTTGCCTAGATCAGGCTTGTGCTTTCATAGCATATAGTCGGAAGAAATCATATGATTAGAATGTGTTGTGATTTTCACTTCAAAGCTCGATGAATACATATCAAACCGTGCGCTTGGTGACTGTCCCTACTAACTCCTTATCCGTATACCTCATCATCCTTTGGTTTTAAACTGATTACTTTTTCTACCATAGAAATTTCAAAGTTCTGATGCCAATAAAC
>JACCGJ010003723.1:0-47431 GCA_013407085.1 Atriophallophorus winterbourni | reverse complement strand
ATGTGGGCAGCTGTGTCCAAATCTGAACTTTACCGTAATAAATTGTTCAGGTAATTTGGATACACATTGGTGAGGAGGAAAAGAGACCAATGATCCTGGTTATTCCCACGACGGAGACGTGAACACGGTAGGGCGTATATATATATATATATATATATATTATAGGAGATATATGATATAGATTTAGAGATATATATATATATATATTTAGATCGATAGAGATATATATATATATATATATATATATATTTAAACCGCAAAATCTTTCAAGGAAGCTGAGGTTTCCCTTCGAGATCCCAAGCCATATCAGCACAAATTCCGTTTTTTTCAGGTTCTTTTAACTTGTCAATAATTTTGAACTTAATACAACACATTAGCATCCATTTTAACGTTTTATTTAAATGTAAAAGCTTTTACGATCTATATTAACAACATCTGATTAAAAATGAAATCTTTTATTGATATCTTATATTGGTCAAGGTGCAACTAGATGTTTTTCGTCTGTAACTCTTCACTCGAAATCGATTTTAAAATCTGAAAGTTCACCTTTTCTGTTTCGTGTTTTGCAAAGCGAATGCAGTGCATATATTGTCTACGTGTCGGTGCGACATAGAGTGATAATATCATAATAAGATTAATAATTCACTTCTGTTTAACGAAGAACATTTTTAACATTAAGATCAAACTCATATTGTTCAATATTAAAAATAGAGGCGGATATTTATGTATATATGTATGTATGTATGTGTATATATGTATGTATATGTAAAGCTGTTATTTGTGGTCAATTAGCTCAAAAGCTTTTAACCTATCCAAAGGGTGAGCGGGCATTTCAGCTCAACCATCGACTGCTTGGGTCCAGACGTATAACAAGAATTGCTAATCATCATCGAGAATTACAAAATCCATGCTGCGCTGCATATAGTATATTTTACGATTCCAAATGAAGATCAAATTTGTGACTTCACGGGAACTAGAGGACCTGACAGTAGGTTGCGTACTACTCACCAGATCATAACAAAGCGTAGGCTTCGACACTGATCATTCACTGGTTTATGTAAAACTGAGTCACCCAATTTTCTGCTAAACCATTGATAGACGTCACTCGTAAGTGCGAACTTAATCTAGATGTGCGATTTACGAAAGCCTTCGTAACCGTATTCAACAAAACAACCCCACCGGAATCGGCTTCAAAAAACTGGGAATCACTAAAAAGCTGCCTATTCCGGGTCTCACTTTCCACGTAGTGTCCGGAGAATGCTCGATCAAGCATTTGGTGTTTCAAACAAGAAGGCCATGCCTATGTAGGTTGACTTTAATTTACAGATTACATCGACTTCAAATAACTATGGAATGAAATTAAGCTGTATCCCGAGTCATTTAGTTACATTTCCTTATCTAGGAATAGGGATAACTATTATCGAGATCCCGGTGCAGGTGATGTAAATCGGATGTGGAGTTTAATTTACGTCAAAAGCTTTACGTCATCTGCAAGAATAAGCACTCGAGTCTGTACTAGAGTAGGCAAGTCGTTTATATATAATAAAACAAAAGCGGTCTGATGACTGATCCTTGCTGGACACGACGGGCAACTTGAGTCGATTCGGACAGCACACTTTTCACTCGTACCTACATCGCACAGGATATTAGCCATTCTTTAATACATGCAATCTACCATCTACTCCGTATGTAATGATTTTCCACAAGAGCAGTTCATGATTGACAGGTTCGAACTCTTTTGAGAAATCAATATATATTACGTCCACGAATTTGCCCGCATCATGTAGCTCAAACCAGGCTTCTTTTGCAAATTGCACTTAGTAAGGCAAGATCGTTTTTCCTGAATCCTTGCTATGGTTCAGAGATTTAGTTATGGATCTCCAAGTGATACCGCAAGGCATCAGCTATGATGGACTCCATTACTTCAGATAGCACTGGTAATAAAGCTATCGAACGTCAGTTTAACGGATTTTTCCTTTCACAGCCCTCATAAATAGTACTCATCAGTACTGTTTTGCGAGAATTAGACAGGAAATTCTGATCAAACATTTTCTTGAACACGTCAGACATTATTCATTATTGTCATAAATTTTGATTATACAACATTGAGATGGTATTCCAACCATTGAGCAACTAGATAACCTCCATAATCATGATGAGCTCAATAGTGCATCTAACTGCTTTTTGCTATGGGAGGCCTTTGCTGCAAGCGCTGCAGGTGAGATTGTTCCTCCCGCACCGGACAGTTTATTAGCCAATAACAACAACAACTCCTCATAATCGAGACCGGCCAAGACATCTCAGAATCACGGTCCGCTCGAGTAGTATTCTCGAAAACATCATACTCTCCGCGTCTCTTATGCGTAAGAAGAATATTAGTCATATACCGACTACTTATACACTCTTCAATCTAATTGCTAAACTTATTCATTAGGTAAAAGTTTACTTGTTACAACCCTATGTTTATTTTTAAGTTTGTTGCATTTCCACACCATTAGAATCATTGTATTACCTTGAATTAGCTAAACTTTAAACGCTTGTTCATCGATAAAGTTTGAAATTGACTGATATGACAAACAATTTTATTTCTATGCTCCAATCTCTTCGGCAATTACTTTGCTCTGTTGAGATGCGATCGGTAGTTATATATGTCCACACTCATACAGAATTTCAGACTTTGCACTCAAAACGTTCGAGAAGTCAAACCATGTTACGAGATGACTTAATCAGTCTGATAACGTTTGCTCAGATTTGCAGCTTCACTCACGAAACGTTTTGACCGTAAGAATGTAAACACTGTCGATTGACTATCAACATAAAACGATATTTTTCTGAGTAAAGAGAATCAATCCCCTGGACTATGTGGGAATCTGACAGATTGAAGCATTTACCCTTTCACAGAACTTGGCTGATGATCTCCCTCTGGACATCGAGATTGATGAACAGATTGCCAGAGCAGTTGCCAAGTTGTTTCTATTGAAATCTCGGGTCTTGGTAAATTTCGCTGTGAATGGCAAAAAGTGAGTATATATTTCGCGTGTACGAAATGATATGCTTCATACAAGACAAACTGGCGACATTTATTCGACGAAATCACATTGCTTCCCATTTATGGAGTATCTTTCGCATTGTATATACATTGTCGATAGACGAGCTTTCTAAAACTGAACTAAAGAACATGCAAACTAAACTGCAATTACGCTGCCTATGTTAACTGTGCCGGTTGCAGAGAACGAAAAATGTATTTCTTTCAAAGGTTTAATTGTGTATCAAGTTTAAATTTGGAAAAGTGAACTACAAGCATTTGTTGTACAAACATATTTGTTCCTAACAGTCAAATTACACAAAAGGAAAACGTGAACTTGACTGTTAAATTCTAAGGTATTTTACTAATCGAGTTATTCGAGCGGTGGATTTGCAGATACCGCTGTCGTCTGCTGAACGTATAACATATCAAACTTTTTAATATGCCTATCGCTTTGAGCTCCGCTGGACAGATTGTTCTTCAACAACCTGAGTTTCATGTCATTTCGAACGTTTGCGGATCACTTGAGCGGCGTGCACGTTGACCACGGAGGCTGAAAAAAGATTTAGCGTCACATGGCGTATTAAATCTCTCACCATAGCTCACTTTTTTCCAAAATTACTGAGGATAATGAAGAGCTCATCTGTAGTTATACTGAATGATGCACAGCAAATTGTTAGGCACAAGTTCCGGAATTTTTACACCTTTTTTTAGCTTCTCCATAATTTTGATTTCAATACCATACTAAATCACAAAAATAAATAAAATTACTAGTAGAGAACACACCAAACATTACAAGCATTTGCTAACAAGCTGAACTTGATCACTATTCATCCACTCATTTAAAGAACGGATCATACCCGATGAGAGCAAAGAGCACGGAACTGATCGTGGGGTGTCTGATATACTTTTCAGTCTGGGATGGCTTGACCAAAGCCGAACGATATTAGAATTCAGTAGACATTATGCGTATGTGCACCGTCATATTGTCAGTTCAATTAGTATAACAATCACATGGACAGAAATTTTTGTATGTCAGATGCCACAATTGGTTTGAAGGGGAATAAAACTACTCTAATTTTAGAGAATCTCATCAATAGTTTGGAATTATCATATTTCTTCTCTAAAACTGGCAAACGGTGTTGATAAAATCACCAATAATCTATTTTAACGTTTTATTTGAATGTAAAAGCTTTTATAATCTATATTAACACCGTCTAATCGAAAACGAAATCTTTCATTGATATCTTATATTGTTCAAGGTGCAACTAGATGTTTTTCGTTTGTGACTCTTCACTCGAAATCGATTTTAAAATCTGAAAGTTCACCGGTTCTCTTTCGTGTTTTGCAAAGCAAATGCAGTGCATAGATTGTCAACGTGTCGGTGCAAATTAGAGCGATAAAATCAGGCTGCGATCAATAATTCGCGTCTGTTTAACGCAGAAAATTTTTAACGTTAAGAACAAACTCATATTGGAACTACCTTATGCAATAGAGGCGGATATTTCAACGCTGTTAATGGTCATCAATTCGATCAAATGCTTCAAACATACCAAAGCGTTAGAGGGCATTTTAGTTCAATCGTCAACCGCGTGGGTCCAGACGTTTAACATCGATAACAGGATTTTTGGTAACGTTTCGCTTCTGAAAACAGAAGCTTCGTCCGATAAAGGGTGTTGGTACGAACAGTCAGGACAGGAAATATCAAGACGATTGTTAACCCACTTAAATGTTGTGTTCATACCTAGATTGTTTATTAAGTGCACAGGTGTGAACGGTTTCTGCTGACACACTGCTTGGGTAATCATTTGCCCATTAGGTGTAATGTTCGTTAATCCTTAGCCGCTGCAGAACCGAAATCAAGATTGCGGAGATACCCGCTTCGCCCACCTTGCTCATCGCGTTCCACCCAGGCTTTTTATTTCAACAGGCTCAGCGTGAAGTCATTCCATATAAGATTTCACTCCCCGTCTTATCGCCACCACGTTATCAAGATCTACGCTGTGTCCAAAGTCTAGCACGGGTTCACCTCGGGTAGAATCCCGAATAAGTGATTGATATTCACTGGAATTAGGTGCTTCCTTTCCAATTACTTTCGTGTGTTTGTATAGCCTAGTGCAAAATTCTCTAGACGTTTGCCAAATGTAAACACCCGTGTAACAATTGCATTTGATTTTGTAGATGCAGTTTGTCGCACAACCTGAAGGATTCTGATCTTTGAGATGCATTAATACGGAGCGGAGAGATCGAACTTCATTATATATTACTTTAATACATGTTTTATACAAGATTCGACTTATTCCATCGATGGCGATTTTGACATACGGTATGAGATAGCAACAGACAAATGGGATACGATCCTAGCCCAGCTTTAGAAATCACTGGTTGTTATCACGAATACTTTTATTAAGAACTCGTTTGATTTTGTTTGTCGCTTATGTACCGTAATAATTGGGGAGGATCAGATGATGTCTAGTTTTGACGTGAGATCATTGATCACGAATGTTGACACTACAAGCGCTTTAGAATTAGCGAGGAAATCACTCAAATCTGATATGACCTTTAAGGATCGTACCAACTGAGTGTTCAAAAATCATCAACGGTGTAGCAATTTGTCTAAATATGAACCACTTCTTATTTGATTGACTGCTATACAAGCAAAACCATGAACTAGCGATGTGCTCACCCATCTCCCCACTGCTGGCAAATATGTACATGAACCACTTCGGAGAGATATCTTTGAGCAATGAAGCTTTAAAACCAAATATATGGTGACGCAATGTCGACGATACATTCGTCATCATAAAGGGAAACAGAATAGAAGCATTTCATAGTTATCTCAATAATTTGAATCTGAAATTCTTGGTCACAAAAGTAACCGAGTCTACATATAGGAGACTTCCGTTATTGGACAAAAGTCAATGGCAAGATAAAAACAATGCTATATCGTAAGCCAATCGATACGGATACAATTTTGAGATTTACAACTGAGCACCCTAAAAGGGTATTTCCGTCCGTAGCACAGTCGCATTTTTACAAGTTTGACCTCCTCTGCGGCGATGATGCAAATAAGAGACGAGTTCATGAAGAAGTCAGTCGCCGACTTTCAAATCATGGTTATCCTAAGAGCAAAAGTCAATGGCAATATAAGATAAAGGGTATATCGTAAATCAATCAACAGGAATGCCATTTTGATATTCATATCTGCGCATCCTAAACGGGTATTTCAGTGCGTAACATAATCGCTATTCTACAAGGTTAACCGCACTGCAGCAATGATGCAGATAAGAGACGAGCTCATAAAGAAGTCAGTTGCCGAAATGCAAATAATTGTTAGCCCAAGAGCATAATTAAGCGCTAATTGAACAGTGTTGAAAATTCGCAACCAACGTCGGAAAAAGTTGGGCGAGCAACGGTATCTATACCGTATGCCAAAAACGCTTCCGAAGGAATAAGTCTAATATTGAATAACGCAGATATTGGAGTAACACATAAGGGAGGTATATCTCACCACTCCGTATTAATGCATATCAAACATCAGACTCATTTAGGTTGTGCGACAAACTGGATCTACAAATTCAAATGCAAATGTTGCGCGGGTGTTTATATTTGACAAATGACTAGAGAACTTTTCACTAGGGTAAACCAACACAGAGTACGAGTGAGAATGCAACCACCGCAATCCCACTGAATATTAATCAATGATTCGGGATTGCACCCTAGTTAAACACGTGCTAGACACTGGACACAGAGTAGATCTTGATAACGTGGAAGTGATAGGATGGGTGTGAAATCTATTGTGGAAAGACTTCACGCCGTGGCACTTCATATAAAAAAGAATGGGGTGAATGCGTTGAACAAGGTGGATTGCTCGGAAACGTTAAAAAACTTGCCATAACCGATTCATTGCAAACAGTTTTTCATGATTATGGACTCCCGATCGGTCTCAAATATTTTCAAATTACTTGACATCAGGATTTGTTCATCATGAGCGAGATTTACGAAAACCATGCTGTGCTACATATAACATATTTTGCAATTTTTGACATCATAGGGACAAAGGTGACCTGAGAGTTTGTTGCAGCATCTAAACTTCTGCTCAGCAGAATGTTTAAGCAATTCAATTAATTGTGCATACATCTGCTAGTCACATGATAGCACTACGCCTAGTGTGATTCCGTCCGCTCAAGGAGAATTTCCAGCGTTCATTCGACACAAACGTCTTTGTATAATCGCTGAATTGATATCGATGTCTATGTTTTGTGGTGCTCACATCACCATCCCTTACACACCACTACCAGTTTCTGTCTGTTTGCCGTCGTCAGGTGGAGACAGTGAAATCAGGTTCAGTGAGCCTTGAAACAGTGGAAAAGCGGTAAACAAAGTTAAACTTGCATGCCACTGTTATATAGGGTTCTTACAAAAACCACTATGTTCAAATTCAGAAACACAAAAGTGATTCCTGGCCAAGCGCTCGAGTCGCTCGATGTTTGTCAGTTTATGCGTCACTGTTTTTGTTCGTAATTCTCCTGAAAATATGATTCTTAACCAATTTTTACTTTTGAAACAATTTGAGCGAGTATCACTTTTACATTCCGCCGTCATTCCATGACGGTCATTTTTAATGCGAGCGTTGAACTTGTTCTGCCAAATTGTTACCATGTCGCATCAAACATAGTATTTCTGAGTTGAATGCAAACTTAGCTCCATTGCCGATCACTTTTTTCGTGCCACTACAAAGCATAAAGCGAAAGTCGCTTGCTTATCCCCCATCAGCAAACCGCGAATTATGATATTTATTTGACTGAAGACTTACTATCGTGTGATCAGTAGTTGTGTGCACAATTAATTGAATTGCTTAAACATTCGGGTGTTGTAGACGTTCAGAGTTTGCCACATATTTTCAGGTCACCTTTGTTCCTGTGACGTCAAAAAAGAGATCATCACTTGGAATCGCAAAAAATACCATATATAGCGCAGTATGGTTTTCGTAATCTCGCTCATGATCAACAAAACGTGTTGTTGGTGTTAAACGTCTGGACCCAACATCGGTTGACAATTGAACTAAAATTCACGCTCATTATTTGGATATGTCTAAAGTTTTGAACAAAGAGATCACAATTAACAGCTTTCATACATACATAAATATGCCTCTCGATTTCATAAGATAGATCCAATATGGGTTTGTTATTAATGTTAAAAATTTTCTGCGTTAAACATAAGCGAATTATTAATCGCAGCCTGATATTATCACTCTATGTTGCACCGACTCGTTGAAAATATATGCACTACATTCGCTTTGCAAAACACGAAATAGAAACTGTGAACTTTTAGATTTTGAAATCGATTTTGAGTGAAGAGTCACAGACGAAAAACATATAGTTGCAGCTTGAACAATATAAGATATCAATAAGAAATTCCATTTTCCATGAGTTGATGATGATGAAAAACATAGAAATTCTAAGGTATTTAAAAATATACTGACCTATCGGGAGTCCATAATCATGAAATTAAAGTTTGAAATAAAACGGTTATAGCAAGTTTTTGGTAACGTTTCGATTCTGAACACAGAAGCTTTGTCAGAGAATGTTTGTCAGAACGAACAGTGTTCAGGTTTAAATGGCATTTTCTTGACCAATACAGAGATCTCTAAGCTAGACAGGGGAAATCAGGCTAATTGATCACACACCCTTATTGCTCTTTTCGTCCTTAGATTGTTAATTAAGTGTACAGTTGTAAACAGCGTCCGGAGACACACCGCTTACTTAATCATGTGCGCAATAGGTGGTACGTTCGTTAATCCTTATCTGCTGCAGAACCGAACGCAAGATTTTTGAGAAATTGGCCCCATCCACCTTGTTCACCGCATTCGCCCGAGCCTTTGCTATGTCAACAGCCTCGGCTTTTAGTCTTTCCCTATACGTCTTATCACTTCCAAGTTATCAAGATCTACGCTGCATCCAGTGTCTAGCACGTGTTCAACTAGGGTATAATGCCGAATCAGTGATTGATATCCACATGAATCGATTGGAATATGTTTGGACCGATCGTGTATTCATAATGCAACGAAATTTAAATGCAATCGGTGAGAGTATTTTTTGGGAAACGTTTCACATCTGACACAGAAGCTTTGTGAGACCAAGGTGATAGTCAGGACAGGAAACATGATTAAGTATTTGTCAACCCACCACCACTTATTTGATATTTATGCTAAGCTGCCTATGGTACGCCTACACTGTGTCACGTCTCGTGACCAGGATCAGTGGTCCATTTTCCTCACAGTGTGTATCCAAATTAATCTGATACAAGTGAACACGGTCAAGATCCGTTGACACAGCTGCCCACATACGTAAATGTGCATAACTAACGGCGCTAAGGCTATTTTTGAAGAAAAACAGAAATCTTATTAACTAGTAGGCATAAAATGAATAGAAACTATTTACTTTTGCATCAGTGCTGAGCGTCAGATTGTGGAGATTTCGGCCCCCATCCACCTTATTGAGCGCCTTTGCCTTTGTATACCGTATGTTAAATGCACAAGTGAAGCGATACGTAGAATCTTGAGCCAGGTGGCCATACGCGTAACTTATAAGAAAGGGAAAACTATCCGTTCGCTTCTGATGCACCTCAAGAATAAGACGCGTACATCTAGCATTAGGAACAGCATCTACAGAATCAACTGTGAGGACTGTTCGGGTGTTTACATAGGACAGACTTACAGGGAAATTCAGAGTAGAATCAAAGAACTCCGAAAGCGCGTCCGGAGACAGCCTCAGGATGCGAGGGAATATCAATCCCTTATTTGTGATTTCGCCTTGAAGGAGGACGTATTAGATACGGGCCATAGCGTTGATCTAGACAATGTGCCAAATTGAGACGCGGCGTTAAACCGTATAGCGAATGCCTACATGCGGAAGCGGTCGAAATTGCCAAGGCAGGTGAATTAGGTGTATGGGTCCGAAATCTCCACAACCTGGCGCTCAGCACTGATGCGAAAGTAAATAGTTTCTATTCACCTTATACCTACTAGTTAATTAGATTTTTGTTTTTCTTCAAAAATAGCCTTAGCCCCGTTAGTTATGTACTTTTACGTATGTGGGCAGCTGTGTCCACTGACCTTGACCGTGTTAACTTGTTTCAGGTTAATTTGGATACACATTGTGAGGAAAATAGACCAATGATCCTGGTTATTCCCACGAGACGTGACACACGGTAGGTGTATTATAGGATGTTTAGCGGTAAGGTCAAATATGTGGTGGTGGGTTGACTACTACTTAATCATGTTCCCTGTCCTGACTATCACCCTTTGTCTGACGAATTCAATTCAATTCAATTCAATTCAATTTAATGGTCTACAAAGCACATAGCTTTACAAAAAACAGAATAATATGCGAATTACAAATGACATAGGTAGTAAAACGGGGTTTGTTTGCCTACTCTAACCTTTTGCACTCAAATTTCCTTGCATTTCTTGTCCGCACAAGGTTACGGAGCCGAAGCCACCTGCTCTTCTGAAGATTCAGCGAAAACCCTCAGGTTCAAAACAAAAGTCAGTGCAAAATAATCCTAAAGTGGACATGATAGGTATTCGATCAATGGCAGTTGAAACGCCCAGCAACCAACGAAAGCGACATGCACACTGATTACGTTCGCTCCATGGACTAAGTGTGATTTGCACCATCGCAAGGAAACGAGTGTCACTTAATAGGGGACAGGCAGAAGCACGATAATGAAGAATCGAAAAAGTTGTTTAGCAACATGGACTTGGAGACGGTTGAACCATTTTTATTGAATCGAAAACCAACTTTTTCAAATCTGCACCAGCCAAGACTGCTTAAAATCTCGGTTAACTCTGAAAGGGATCTAGAAAACGTCAGACTATCCGCTTTTCTTTTGCGAAGGGAGCGTTCAGAGACCAGTGCAAGGATCTTCGCTGATGTGCCTTGTTGGGAATGGACCCGGAACTCGCAGAAACAAGACCAAAGGAAAACCGAGGGATGATCGAAGTATCATTCTTTTGGGAGTTCCAGAAGCAGATAAAGCAAATGATAAATCAGTGCAGCACAAACACGATCAACTAACGTGGAGATTCCTCAGAGCTATACTTGGCTTGCATGATGTAGCAAAAGAAAGGAACCAGTGGCGAGAATCCTGCCGTTTATCAATGAGCCCCCTTCCCTTTTTCCAAAAAATACAAAATAACAGATCAAAAGCGGCATGTGTAAACACACAGACAAACAAATCACCCTGTTTTTTTCTTTTTTTCTTTCGTCATGTACCTTTTTCATGGTATACTTGTTGGTACATCGTGTTGTTGGTACTTGTGTGATAATAATAATAATATGATGTAGCTTGGACGGACTCGTCCCGCATCCCAAAATCTACGAATTATTAGGGAAACGGTCCTAATCCCGTTAAAATAACGTTCTTGTCTGAAGATATGTTGAACACGGTCAAAACTCGTTGGGAAAATGGCCACAGACTAATGCCACGGGAAAATAGACTAAGCGCATCGAAAATTCAGATGCACCGCAAAGTTCAACAGAAACACTACAAAGTCAATCAGTAGTTGACGTGTCAGAAACAAATTCAGCCGATACTATAGATCACTGTATTCCAACAGTACGCCCACAAGACGATCAAACGTCCTAGTAAGCAAAAAACCTTCAGATGCTGACTGTGGAGGAGTCGGCAGAATTCACAGTTTGCCCGTGTACCTTCCGAAAAATCGGAAAACACTGACTGTAATGCCAGACAGATAAATGTTGAATCTTCGCAGATCATTCAACAAGAAGTTTCAGCCATTGCATTGGAATTCTTTTCAAAATTTTCCATTCTGACTTTATTCATTTTTAACCAGTGTTGGGTGAAGAATGACGCACCTATTGATAGAAAGCAACGACTATCTGTTCTAATTCATTACTTCATCATAACAAAAGGTTTGATCGACGGACACTAAGGGCACTAATTGGAAACCAAAAAAGAACTAAAAATAATATAGGAAGTCCTACACATAACTACATAATATTTCTATTGAGTGAAGCAAAGTATAGAGAAAAGACTTGCGTGCAAACGGAAATAACGCAATTAGTCATAATTGTTAAAGCACTGTTCTTCACACGTGCTACACAATTTTTTCACTTGAATTTTCTTTAAAGTCCTTTTCCTTTTCCTGCTTTCAAATCAATATGTGTAACTCAAATACTCCTTGAAATGCATCTTGCCTGATGATGATTGCTTGTAAATTGTGAAGAAAAGTTGTAGTTGTACCAATTTTAGTCTTGGTACATATATATATATATATATATATATATATATATATATATATATAATCTATATATACTAAATCACATAATATATATATTATTAATCCTATATATATATATATATATATTTAAACCGCAAAATCTTTCAAGAACGCTGAGGTTTCCCTTCGAGATCCCAAGCCATATCACCCCAAAATCCGTTTTTTTCAGGTTCTTTTAACTTTTCAATAATTTTGAACTCAATACAACACATTAGAACAAAAATAAATAAATAAATTTACTAGTAGATAACTCGCCAGGCATAATGAGCGTTTGCCAACAAGCTGAACTTGATCACTATTCACACACTGTTTTAAAGCACGATCCAGATCGTACGGTTCTTACCCGATGAACTCAAAACTCAGAACTCAGAGAGAGTACAAACAGCAGGAAACCGGTCGTGAGGTGTGTGTGATATTTGTACGCATTTTCACTCTCATATTATCAGTTATATTATTACAACTATAGAATGGTCAGAAGTTAGTGTATGTCAGAGACCACAATTGGATTAGAAGTGGAATAAATCTCTTGCAAATTTAGAGCATTTCTTCAATAGTAGGGTATTATTTGCATTTCAACTCAAAAACTGGCAAACTTTGTTGATTAAATCACAAACATCCATTGAAACATTTCATTTAAATATTGAAGTTTTTATCTCATTCGATATCATCATCTGATCGAAAATGCAATCTTTTATTGATATCTTATATTGGTCAAGGTGCAACTAGATGTTTTTCGTCTGTGACTCTTCACTCGAAATCGATTTTAAAGTTCACCGTTTCTGTTTCGTGTTTTGCAAAGCGATTGCAGTGCAAATATTGTCTACGTGTCGGTGCGACATAGGGTGATATTATCATAATAAGATTAATAATTCACTTCTGTTTAACGAAGAACATTTTTAACATTAAGATCAAACTCATATTGGATCAATATTAAAAATAGAAGCGGATATTTATGTATGAATCAAAGCTGTTAATTGTGGTCAATTAGCTCAAAAGCTTTAAACTTATCCAAAGGGCGAGTGGGCATTTTAGATCAATCATCGACCGCTTGGGTCCAGACGTATAACACCATATAACAAGAATTGCTAATCATCATCGAGAATTACAAAATCCATGCTGCGCTGCATATAGTATATTTAACGATTCCAAATGAAGAACAAATTTGTGACTTCACGGGAACTGAGAGGACCTGACAGTAGGTTGCGTACTACTAACCAGACCATAATAAAGCGTAGGCTTCGACACTGATCATTCACTGGTTTATGTAAAACTGAGTCACCCAATTTTCTGCTAAACCATTGATAGACGTCACTCGTATGTGCGAACTTAATCTAGATGTGCGATTTACGAAAGCCTTCGTAACCATATTCAACAAAACAACCCCACCGGAATCGGCTTCAAAAAACTGGGAATCACTAAAAAGCTGCCTATTCCGGGTCTCACTTTCCACGTAGTGTCCGAAGAATGCTCGATCAAGCATTTGGTGTTTCAAACAAGAAGACCATGCCGATGTAGGTTGACTTTAATTTACAGATTACATCGACTTCAACTTACTATTGAATGAAATTAAGCTGTATCCCGAGTCATTTAGTTACATTTCCTTATCTAGGGATAGGGATAACTATTATCGAGATCCCGGTGCAGGTGATGTAAATCGGATGTGGAGTTTAATTTACGTCAAAAGCTTTGCGTCGTCTGCAAGAATAAGCACTCGCGTCTGTACTAGAGTAGGCAAGTCTTTTATATTTAATACAACAAAAGCGGTCTGATGACTGATCCTTGCTGGACACAACGGGCAACTTGAGACGATTCGGACAGCACACTTTTCACTCGTACCTTCATCGCACAGGATATTAGCCATTCTTTAATACATGCAATCTACCATCTACTCCGTATGTAATGATTTTCCACAAGAGCAGTTCATGATTGACAGGTTCGAACTCTCTTGAGAAATCAATATATATTACGTCCACGAATTTGCCCGCATCATGTAGCTCAAACCAGGCTTCTTTTGCAAATTGCAGTTAGTAAGGCAAGATCGTTTTTCCTGAATCCTTGCTATGGTTCAGAGATTTAGTTATGGATCTCCAAGTGATACCGCAAGGCATCAGCTATGATGGACTCCATTACTTCAGATAGCACTGGTAATAAAGCTATCGAACGTCAGTTTAACGGATTTTTCCTTTCACAGCCCTTATAAATAGTACTCATCAGTACTGTTTTTCGAGAATTAGACAGGAAATTCTGATCAGACATTTTCTTGAACACGTCAGACATTATTCATTATTGTCATAAATTTTGATTATACAACATTGAGATGGTATTCCAACCATTGAGCAACTAGATAACCTCCATAATCATGATGAGCTCAATAGTGCATCTAACTGCTTTTTGCTATGGGAGGCCTTTGCTGCAAGCGCTGCAGGTGAGATTGTTCCTCCCGCACCGGACAGTTTATTAGCCAATAACAACAACAACTCCTCATAATCGAGACCGGCCAAGACATCTCAGAATCACGGTCCGCTCGAGTAGTATTCTCGAAAACATCATACTCTCCGCGTCTCTTATGCGTAAGAAGAATATTAGTCATATACCGACTACTTATACACTCTTCAATCTAATTGCTAAACTTATTCATTAGGTAAAATTTTACTTGTTACAACCCTATGTTTATTTTTAAGTTTGTTGCATTTCCACACCATTAGAATCATTGTATTACCTTGAATTAGCTACACTTTAAACGCTTGTTCTTCGATAAAGTTTGAAATTGACCGATATGACAAACAATTTTATTTCTATGCTCCAATCTCTTCGGCAATTACTTTGCTCTGTTGAGATGCGATCGGTAGTAATATATGTCCACACTCATACAGAATTTCAGACTTTGCACTCAAAACGTTCGGGAAGTCAAACCATGTTACGAGATGACTTAATCAGTCTGATAACGTTTGCTCAGATTTGCAGCTTCACTCACGAAACGTTTCGACCGTAAGAATGTAAACACTGTCGATTGACTATCAACATAAAACGATATTTTTCTGAGTAAAGAGAATCAATCCCCTGGACTATGTGGGAATCTGACAGATTGAAGCATTTACCCTTTCACAGAACTTGGCTGATGATCTCCCTCTGGACATCGAGATTGATGAACAGATTGCCAGAGCAGTTGCCAAGTTGTTTCTATTGAAATCTCGGGTCTTGGTAAATTTCGCTGTGAATGGCAAAAAGTGAGTATATATTTCGCGTGTACGAAATGATATGCTTCATACAAGACAAACTGGCGACATTTATTCGACGAAATCACATTGCTTCCCATTTATGGAGTATCTTTCGCATTGTATATACATTGTCGATAGACGAGCTTTCTAAAACTGAACTAAAGAACATGCAAACTAAACTGCAATTACGCTGCCTATGTTAACTGTGCCGGTTGCAGAGAACGAAAAATGTATTTCTTTCAAAGGTTTAACTGTGTATCAAGTTTAAATTTGGAAAAGTGAACTACAAGCATTTGTTGTACAAACATATTTGTTCCTAACAGTCAAATTACACAAAAGGAAAACGTGAACTTGACTGTTAAATTCTAAGGTATTTTACTAATCGAGTTATTCGAGCGGTGGATTTGCAGATACCGCTGTCGTCTGCTGAACGTATAACATATCAAACTTTTTAATATGCCTATCGCTTTGAGCTCCGCTGGACAGATTGTTCTTCAACAACCTGAGTTTCATGTCATTTCGAACGTTTGCGGATCACTTGAGCGGCGTGCACGTTGACCACGGAGGCTGAAAAAAGATTTAGCGTCACATGGCGTATTAAATCTCTCACCATAGCTCACTATTTTCCTAAATTACTAAGGATAATGAAGAGCTCATCTGTAGTTATACTGAATGATGCACAGCAAATTGCTAGACACAAGTTCCGGAATTTTTACACCTTTTTTTAGCTTCTCCATAATTTTGATTTCAATACCATACTAAATCACAAAAATAAATAAAATTACTAGTAGAGAACACACCAAACATTACAAGCATTTGCTAACAAGCTGAACTTGATCACTATTCATCCAATCATTTAAAGAACGGATCATACCCGATGAGAGCAAAGAGCACGGAACTGGTCGTGGGGTGTGTGATATACTTTTCAGTCTGGGATGGCTTGACCAAAGCCGAACGATATTAGAATTCAGTAGACATTATGCGTATGTGCACCGTCATATTGTCAGTTAAATTAGTACAACAATCACATGGACAGAAATTTTTGTATGTCAGATGCCACAATTGGTATGAAGGGGAATAAAACTCCTATAATTTTAGAGAATCTCATCAATAGTTTGTAATTATCATATTTCTTCTCTAAAACTGACAAACGGTGTTGATAAAATCATCAATAATCTATTTTAACGTTTTATATAAATTTAAAAGCTTTTGCAATCTATATTAACACCGTCTAATCGAAAACGAAATCTTTCATTGATATCTTATGTTGTTCAAGGTGCAACTAGATGTTTTTCGTTTGTGACTCTTCACTCGAAATCGATTTTAAAATCTGAAAGTTCACCGTTTCTCTTTCGTGTTTTGCAAAGCAAATGCAGTGCATATATTGTCAACGTGTCGGTGCAAATTAGAGTGATAAAATCAGGCTGCGATCAATAATTCGCGTCTGTTTAACGCAGAAAATTTTTAACGTTAAAAACAGACCCATATTGGAACTACCTTATGCAATAGAGGCGGATATTTATGTATGTATCAACGCTGTTAATGGTCATCAATTCGATCAAATGCTTCAAACATACCAAAGCGTGAGAGGGCATTTTAGTTCAATCGTCAACCGCGTGGGTCCAGACGTTTAACATCGATAACAGGATTTTGGTAACGTTTCGCTTCTGGAAACAGAAGCTTCGTCCGATAAAGGGTGTTGGTACGAACAGTCTTCAGGTTTAAATAGAATTTTATTGAACAATCCTGAGTTATCTGAGCTAGACAGGAAATATCAAGACGATTGTTAACCCACTTAAATGCTGTGATGATACCTAGATTGTTTATTAAGTGTACAGGTGTGAACGGTTTCGGCTGACACTGCTTGGGTAATCATTTGCCCATTAGTTTTAATGTTCTTTAATCATCAGCCGCTGCAGAACCGAAATCAAGATTGCGTAATATCCGCTTCACCCACCTTGCTCATCGCGTTCCACCCAGGCTTTTTAATTTCAACAGGCTCAGCGTGAAGGCTTTCCATAGAAGATTTCACTTTCCGTCTTATCACCACCACGTTATCAAGATATACGCTGTGTCCAGTGTCTAGCACGTGTTCACTTCGGGTAGAATTCCGAATAAGTGATTGATATTCACTGGAATTAGGTGCTTCCTTTCCAACTACTTTCGTGTGTTTGTATACCTTAGTGCAAAATTCTCTAGACGTTTGCCGAAAGTAAACACCCGCGTAATATTTGCATTTGATTTTGTAGATGCAGTTTGTCGCACAACCTGAAGCAGTCTGATCTTTGAGATGCATTAATACGGAGCGGATAGATCGAACACCTTTATATGTTACTCTAATACATGCGTTATTCAAGATTCGACTTATTCCATCGATGGCGATTTTGACATACGGTATGAGATAGCAACACACAAATGGGATAAGATCCTAGCCCAGCTTTAGAAACCACTGGTTGTTATCACGAATATTTTTATTAAGCAATCCTTTGATTTTGTTTGTCGCTTATGTACCGTAATAATTGGGGGGGATCAGATGATGTCTAGTTTTGACGTAAGATCATTGAACACGAATGTTGACACTACAAGCGCCTTAGAATTAGCAGATAAGAGACGAGCTCATGAAGAAGTCAGTCGCCGAAGTGCAAATAATTGTTAGCCCAAGAGCATAATTAAGCGCTAATTGAACAGTGTTGAAAATTCGCAACCAACGTCGGAAAAAGTTTGGCGAGCTACGGTATCTACACCGTATGCCAAAAACGCCTCCGAAGGAATAAGTCTAATATTGAATAACGCAGATATAGGAGTAACACATAAGGGAGGTATATCTCACTACTCCGTATTAATGCATCTCAAACATCAGACTCATTCAGGTTGTGCGACAAACTGGATCTACAAAATCAAATGCAAGTGTTGCGCGGGTGTTCACATTTCACAAATGACTAGAGAACGTTTCACTAGGGTAAACGAACACAGGGTACGAGTGAGAATGCAACCACCGCAATCCCACTGAATATTAATCAATGATTCGGGATTGCACCCTAGTTAAACACGTGCTAGACACTGGACACAGAGTAGATCTTGATAACGTGGAAGTGATAGGATGGGTGTGAAATCTATTATGGAAAGACTTCACGCCGTGGCAGTTCATATTACAAAGAATGGGGTGAATGCGTTGAACAAGGTGGATTGTTCGGATATCTCAAAAATCTTGCGGTCGGTTCTACAGCGAATAAGGATTAACGAACTTAACACCTAATGCGCGCATGATTACGTGAGCAGTGTCAGCAGACACTCTTATCACCTGTACACTTAATAAACAACCTTGAGATGAACACTGCATTTAGGGGATGTGATCATTTGTCTTGGTCTATCCTGTCTGGCGTAGAGAACTCAGAAAAGGTTGAGAGAATTCCATTTTAACCTGAACACTTTTCATGTCGATGCACTTGCTCTGACAAAGCTTCTGTGTTCAGAAGCGAAACGTTAAAAAACTTGCCATAACCGATTCATTGCAAACAGTTTTTCATGATTATGGACTCCCGATCGGTCTCAAATATTTTCAAATTACTTGACATCAGGATTTGTTCATCATGAGCGAGATTTACGAAAACCATGCTGTGCTACATATAACATATTTTGCAATTTTTGACATCATAGGGACAAAGGTGTCCTGAGAGTTTGTTGCAGCATCTAAACTTCTGCTCAGCAGAATGTTGAAGCAATTCAATTAATTGTGCATACATCTGCTAGTCACATGATAGTACTACGCCTAGTGTGATTCCGTCCGCTCAAGGAGAATTTCCAGCGTTCATTCGACACAAACGTCTTTGTATAATCGCTGAATTGATATCGATGTCTATGTTTTGTGGTGCTCACATCACCATCCCTTACACACCACTACCGGTTTCTGGCTGTTTGCCGTCGTCAGGTGGAGTCAGTGAAATCGGGTTCAGTGAGCCTTGAAACAGAGGAAAAGCGGTAAACAAAGTTAAACTTGCATGTCACTGTTATATAGGGTTCTTACAAAAACCACTATGTTCAAATTTAGAAACACAAAAGTGATTCCTGGCCAAGCGCTCGAGTCGCTCAATGTTTGTCAGTTTATGCGTCACTGTTTTTGTTCGTAATTCTCCTGAAAATATGATTCTTAACCAATTTTTACTTTTGAAACAATTTGAGCGAGTATCACTTTTACATTCCGCAGTTATTCCATTTTCCGTGAGCACAGCGAGCAACCCTGGTCCGCGCTCGATTCAGCATTGAAAATCCGCTGTAGCATTTTCATGAGAGAAAATGACGGTCATTTTTAATGCGAGCGTTGAACTTGTTCTGCCAAATTGTTACCATGTCGCATCAAACATAGTATTTCTGAGGTGAATGCAAACTTAGTTCCATTGCAGACCACTTTTTCGTGCGACTACAAAGCATAAAGCGAAAGTCGCTTGCTTATCCCCCATCAGCAAACCGCGAATTATGATATTTATTTGACTGAAGACTTACTATCGTGTGATCAGTAGTTGTGTGCACAATTAATTGAATTGCTTAAACATTCGAGTGTTGCAGACGTTCAGATTTAGCCTCCTATTTTCAGGTCACCTTAGTTCCTGTGACGTCAAAAAATAGATCATCACTTGGAATCGTAAAAATACCATATATAGCAGCATGGTTTTCGTAATCTCGCTCATGATCAACAAAACGTGTTGTTGGTGTTAAACGTCTGGACTAAACATCGGTTGAAAATTGAACTAAAATGCATGCTCATTATTTGGATATGTCTAAAGTTTTGAACGAAGTGATCACCATTAGCAGCTTTCATACATACATAAATATGCCTCTCGATTTCATAAGATAGATCCAATATGGGTTTGTTCTTAATGTTGAAAATGTTCTACGTTAAACAGAAGCGAATTATTAATCGCAGCATGATATTATCACTCTATGTTGCACCGACTCGTTGAAAATATATGCACTGCATTCGCTTTGCAAAACACGAAACAGAAACTGTGAACTTTTAGATTTTAAAATCGATTTTGAGTGAAGAGTCACAGACGAAAAACATATAGTTGCAGCGATGGATTTGCAGATAACGCTGTCGTCTGCTGAACGTATAACATATCAAACTTTTCCATATGCCTATCGCTGTGAGCTCCGCTAGACAGATTGTTCTTCAACAACCTGAGTTGCATGTCATTTCGAACGTTTGCGGATCACTTGAGCGGCGTGCACGTTGACCACGGAGGCTGAAAAAAGATTTAGCGTCACATGGCGTATTGAATCTCTCACCATACGCTCACGTTTTTCCTAAATTACTAAGGATAATGAAGAGCTCATCTGTAATTATACTGAATGATGCACAGCAAATTGTTAGGCACAAGTTCCGGAATATTTACACCTTCTTTTAGCTTCTCCATAATTTTGATTTCAATACCATACTAAATCACAAAAATAATTTAAAATTACTAGTAGAGAACACACCAAACATTACAAGCATTTGCTAACAAGCTGAACTTGATCACCATTCATCCACTCATTTAAAGCACGGATCATACCCGATAAGAGCAAAGAGCACGGAACTGATCGTGGGGTGTCTGATATACTTTTCAGTCTGGGATGGCTTGACCAAAGCCGAACGATATTAGAATTCAGTAGACATTATGCGTATGTGCACCGTCATATTGTCAGTTAAATTAGTACAACAATCACATGGACAGAAATTTTTGTATGTCAGATGCCACAATTGGTATGAAGGGGAATAAAACTCCTCTAATTTTAGAGAATCTCATCAATAGTTTGTAATTATCATATTTCTTCTCTAAAACTGACAAACGGTGTTGATAAAATCACCAATAATCTATTTTAACGTTTTATATAAATGTAAAAGCTTTTGCAATCTATATTAACACCGTCTAATCGAAAACGAAATCTTTCATTGATATCTTATATTGTTCAAGGTGCAACTAGATGTTTTTCGTTTGTGACTCTTCACTCGAAATCGATTTTAAAATCTGAAAGTTCACCGTTTCTCTTTCGTGTTTTGCAAAGCAAATGCAGTGCATATATTGTCAACGTGTCGGTGCAAATTAGAGCGATAAAATCAGGCTGCGATCAATAATTCGCGTCTGTTTAACGCAGAAAATTTTTAACGTTAAGAACAGACCCATATTGGAACTACCTTATGCAATAGAGGCGGATATTTATGTATGTATCAACGCTGTTAATGGTCATCAATTCGATCAAATGCTTCAAACATACCAAAGCGTGAGAGGGCATTTTAGTTCAATCGTCAACCGCGTGAATCCAGACGTTTAACATCGATAACAGGATTTTTGGTAACGTTTCGCTTCTGGAAACAGAAGCTTCGTCCGATAAATGGTGTTGGTACGAACAGTCTTCAGGTTTAAATAGAATTTTATTGAACAATCCTGAGTTATCTGAGCTAGACAGGAAATATCAAGACGATTGTTAACCCACTTAAATGTTGTGTTCATACCTAGATTGTTTATTAAGTGTACAGGTGTGAACAGTTTCTGCTGACACACTGCTTGGGTAATCATTTGCCCATTAGGTGTAATGTTCGTTAATCCTTAGCCGCTGCAGAACCGAAATCAAGATTGCGGAGATACCCGCTTCGCCCACCTTGCTCATCGCGTTCCACCCAGGCTTTTTATTTCAACAGGCTCAGCGTGAAGTCATTCCATATAAGATTTCACTCCCCGTCTCATCACCACCACGTTATCAAGATCTACGCTGTGTCCAATGTCTAGCACTTGTTCACCTCGGGTAGAATCCCGAATAAGTGATTGATATTCACTGGAGTTAGGTGCTTCCTTTCCAACTACTTTCGTGTGTTTGTATAGCCTAGTGCAAAATTCTCTATACGTTTGCCAAATGTAAACACCCGTGTAACAATTGCATTTGATTTTGTAGATGCAGTTTGTCGCACAACCTGAAGGAGTCTGATCTTTGAGATGCAATAATACGGAGCGGAGAGATCGAACTTCATTATATATTACTTTAATACATGCTTTATACAAGATTCGACTTATTCCATCGATAGCGATTTTGACATAAGGTATGAGATAGCAACAGACAAATGGGATACGATCCTAGCCCAGCTTTAGAAACCACTGGTTGTTATCACGAATACTTTTATTGAGAAATCGTTTGATTTTGTTTGTCGCTTATGTACCGTAATAATTGGGGAGGATCAGATGATGTCTAGTTTTGACGTAAGATCATTGAACACGAATGTTGACAGTACAAGCGCTCTAGAATTAGCGAGGAAATCACTCAAATCTGATATGACCATTAAGGATCGTACCAACTTGAATGTTCAAAAATCATCAACGGTGTAGCAATTTGTCTAAATATGAACCACTTCTTATTTGATTGACTGCTATACAAGCAAAACCATGAACTAGCGATGTGCTCACCCATCTCCCCACTGCTGGCGAATATGTACATGAACCACTTCGGAGAGATATCTTTCAAAGTGATTCAAAGTGATTCAAAGTTGTAATGGTCTAAAAAGCATTTAGCTTAACAATAACCATAGGATGGAGATATGAGGTATATACAATAAAAAGAAGAACAGGAAAACTCATGTAGTGTAAATCGTATCAAAGTTTGGGTTGTCTCTCAAGTATTTGTCCAAATTAGCTTTAAAAATATCCAGGTTGGCTGAGTGTGTAACAGTGGAGGGGAGGGTGTTCCATGTGAAAACTTACACGTACAGCATACGAATATTATCGACAGTTCAGTCTTGAAGTGGGAATAAGCACTGAAAGTTCGTGTTTCCGACTGGCACGGGGTGGCGAGCGTGTGAAAAGTTTGGACAAGGGATGGTTAGGGACGTGCATAATATTGTACATCAGTATGAGGTCACCTCTTAGTCGACGACAGCGAAAGTCGAAAAGATTGAGACTCCTTAAACGTTCTTTATATGGTTTAGCAGCTAGTCCGGGTACAAGCTTTGTGGTTCGGTGGTAAATACGCTGCAGAAGATTGATGTCTTTCTGAATCCAGGGTGACCAAGCCTGAACAGCGTACTCCATCGCTGGTCTCAGATAGGTGTTCATGATACGGGGCACCGACTGATCGGAGAATCTGCCGAAAATTCGTCTCAATAACGCCAATACTTGTGACGCCTTTTTGTATGCCGCTTTGCACTGCAGTGAAGTCTTCAGACTTCAACTGGTCCAAACACTCAAATCCTTCTCTTCAGTTGTCCAGACGAGTTGGTGGGACCCAAGAGTGTAGTTGTAATTAACAGTCTTTCCAATGTTTAACGCCTTGCACTTTTGGAAGTTGAATGGTACTTTGTTTCTCAAAGACCAATCGTGCAATGTGTTTAGATCCTTCTGCAAAGTTTCACAGTCATCATTGGTACGTATGCTTCTCCAAAGCTTTATATCGTCTGCAAATAACATAATCTTGTATTTAACACGCTCGGGAATGTCGTTTGCGTAGATCAAAAACAAAATCGGTCCGAGGACCGAACCCTGGGGCACTCCGCTCGTAATTTTGAATGGTTTCGATAAGGCGCCGTCAACTCTGACTTGGGCACTCCTGTCGCGTAAATAGTTTTCTAGCCAAGCAAGAAGTTTTCATGTTATCCCGTGCAATTCAAGTTTCTGGATTAAAATACTATGATTGACGCGGTCGAAAGCCTTTGACATGTCTAAAAAGCATGCGTGGATGGAGTAACCATTGTCCACACACTCAGTCCAGTCGTTTAAGGTGAGCAAGAGGTTAGATAGACAAGAGTGATGTTTCCTGAAACCGTGCTGTTCAGTCGCAAGCAGTCTATTGTTTTCGAGGTGATGGGTGATCTTTTCCGCTACTAAACTCTCTAGCACTTTAGAAATTACTGGCAACAACGTAACTGGTCTATAGTTCGGAGTGTCAGATCGACTCCCGCCCTTGTAGATTGGTGTGCTGATGCCAGATTTCCATTCTGCGGGAACGATACTATTTTCGAGCGAAATTTGGAATAATGTGCTGATTGGACCACACAATGAGGATGCGCATCGTTTGAGGATAAAAGGAGTGATTCCATCTGCTCCTGGTGACTTTGCGGTATTCAAACGAAGAAGTTTGAGCATGACACACTCATTGTTTATTGAGATTTCATTTAGTATTTCATTGGAAAAGCCAATCGAATGCGGCGTAAGATGCACTGATTCCTTGGGGCAAAACACGTTGCAGTAGTAACCTGCAAGAACTTCGGCAGCCTCGAACGCAGTCGTAGTTAGACCATTTGGTGTGCGTAGTGCTGAGATTCCTGGCTTAATTTTTGATGTAGTGTTAACGATCTGGTACAGGACTTTGGGGTTTCGCTCCATCATGGTCAGTAGTCTTGCCTGATGAGACTGCTTATCCTCGGTGATAAGAGAGGTGACCTTGTTCCTCAACAGACGATATGTTTCCCAATTATCTGGCATCGGATTGTGGACATAGTTTCTCCATGCATCGTTGCGTATCTTAATCCACTTCCTTGTGCGGCTTCTCAACGCTATCTTTGGCACAAATCTGGAATGTAGGTTTATTTCATCACACAGCTTTTCTTTGAAGTTTACCCAAGAACGATGCACGTCCGTGGTGTCTGGTTTCCAGTCAGAAATCGTTCGAAGAGCACTGTGAAGACTTCCAATATCCAGTTGTAGTTTTGTTTTGTTGATGTCATTCGTTCTCTCAGCTTGACAAACATAATCGAATAAGAGGACCAGGTGGTCGCTAGAACCCAATGGAGTTTCGTAGCTCAGATTTTCGACGGCATGTTCCTCACTCGTTAGTATTAGATCCAGGACAGATGGCATGTTACCATCTCTATATCTAGTGTTATCGAAGACGTGGTTATAAAAAGGAATATCGAAGATCAGTTATTAAAACGCATCGTCGAGCGAATTCGTTGAAAGAGCATTATTCTTCATCAAGTTTGGAAGGTTGAAGTCTCCCATAACCAGGAGTGGCGTTTGAAATCTGGCAGCCAGAAGTCGAATTTTCTGGAGTAGTTCAACATTGTGCGCATCGCTTGCGCTTGGAGCCCGATAAATCACGCCAACAATGCAATCATCTCCACTAGTCAGCTTAATTGAGCACCACAGAGTATCCTGTACACGTAGGTCAATATCGTCAATTTCTCTGCAGGATAACTGTTGGTTGTAGTAAAGTGCTACGCCACCGCCGCGTCCCACACGGTCTTGACGGAGAAGACACATTCCTTTTAATGCTAATTCATTGTCTGATAAATGAGGTTCAAACCATGTTTCGGTAATTGCAACTAAGTCCGGTGAGTGCTGTGTACATACGGTATCAAGCTCCTGTATTTTGTTTCTCAGACACTGCGCGTTTGTATAGAGACACTTTCTGGTTCTATGGGTTAACAATGATGGACAATGTGAAAGACTAGTTTTAGTTCCAATTTGTGATATGTTTAGCAAAGATTGAGGGTTGGTATGCATAAATTCAATCCGGTTCACAGTATACAGCTGAGGCGTTGAAGTCGTTTCTACTTTTCCGACTCGGCATGAGTCGGACACAGATCGTTTTTTGGAGAGCTAATTGAAATGACTTGAATTGGGCTTGTGAGTGGTATACTGTCTGCAGTATCCAGTTTATTTGTTTTCGGAGCACTCATTCTGACACCACTTGGTAGCTTGCGACTGTTTTGAGTCCATTGTGCTCGAATTAAATCAGCCATATTGCTAGTCAGGAAGGTGATTTTAAGCGGTCGGGGTCCATCCCCTTTGTATTGGACTTGGGTATCCTGAACGTATCTATTGCGACAGTTTCATTTACATCGATAGTTTCGGATATAAACTTCCATTGTTGTCTATCATGTTTTTCTGTTTGATTAGGTGCTAGGTTTTCAGCACACTCAGGAACACCAAGCAGTACTAAACTTCTTGAACTTCTTGCTGATGCCGGATCGGAGGCTTTTGATTTTCGTTCCCACCATGGGAGATCAGCGAAAATACGTTTTTTGAGCCAGCAACACTCCTTAATAAGTATGAGTCTAATAGTATGTTTTCCAGGTCGTTTTCGTTCTCCAATATCACCTTGAGTAATCTCGGATCACCCTGGTGGGGTGATTTCGGGTGTCGACTTAAACGAACTATAGCTGAGGGTTTAATGGGAACCAGGTTCATCATGTCACAGAGTCTTCTCCATTCGGCTAAATCGTGTTTTTTCCTGTCGTCGAACAGTGCATCATTTGTTTCAGGAACGTTAGTGCAGATTACGCTTAAATTCTTTCCGTGTTTAATAGAGTATATTGGCTCTTTATGATGTGAGACGGTTTTGCTCAGGACTTCCTCTTTCTTCCGAAGTGTAGGCGTCTGTGCTCGCGTCAAACGCTTACCTGCTTTAGTCACAATATGGGCAAATGTTGGGTTGTTAGTGTGTGATGCAACTAGACGTTGGGGAGTCTTGGCTATAGTGTTCGCAATTTTATTCGATGATGAGCACGGGAAGCAGGGTTCAATAGGACCATTTTTGTTGCACTCGGATAAGCACTCACAACACTCAGTTAAGGGTGCGCTTTTTGATGTAGTTGTCTCATTCTTTTTACCGCTTTGAGCAACATCTATTTCGGGTAGAATTGTGTTGTCAATTGTATCTACTGAAATTGGCTTAAGTGTCTCCTCGAGTTTTCGATAACATTTTTCTAAAATCTCTATTCGAGATTCCAGCTTTGCCTCATTGGGAGGATCTGTAGTTATATCACTAGGCTGTTTATTTCGACATGCACTACATACGTAGCAAACACCGGGGAAATCGACGTTATTAATAAACAATACCAGTTCCTGCGTTAGGGCTTTATCACAGTTGGTATGTATTTTACCCAGGCAGCCAAAACATTTAACCACATGAGATCGGGCACTTATCCCTTTGTTACAGATTTGACAGACATCACGTGCTGCCTTCTTTGTATGGGGCTTCAAGGTCATTGATCGATCGATAACTAGCGGTGGAGTGAATGCGTTGGATTGGAGTTAAGTGATCCAAACGATGAGAAGCGAACGAGGTAGGATAAAACTGTTGCGAATTCACGATTTTCGATCTCACAGATTTCAAAAGAATATCGGTCGATTCAGAGTGATTTGCTCTTCTCGACAGTATTTGAACAGAAACAATATTCCAAAGTACCGGGTCTGTTGCACGCGTGGGTAATTTGGGTTATAATTCGAAAATTTGGATTTTCAAGGATTCAACTTTCGCGAACTCGAAACTGGTATAATCCAAACGAGTGAATTGAGACGAGTTCAATGATATCTGAACCGTTCAGTTCAGAAGAGCGAGTGAGGAAATAGATCCAAAAGTATGAGAGCGCAGATTTATGCCATGAATGTGCGATTCAATGAAGCTTTAAAACCAAATATATGGTGACGCAATGTCGACGATACATTCGTCATCATAAAGGGAAACAGAATAGAAGCATTTCATAGTTATCTCAATAATTTGAATCTGAAATTCTTGGTCACAAAAGTAACCGAGTCTACATATAGGAGACTTCCGTTATTGGACAAAAGTCAATGGCAAGATAAAAACAATGCTATATCGTAAGCCAATCGATACGGATACAATTTTGAGATTTACAACTGAGCACCCTAAAAGGGTATTTCCGTCCGTAGCACAGTCGCATTTTTACAAGTTTGACCTCCTCTGCGGCGATGATGCAAATAAGAGACGAGTTCATGAAGAAGTCAGTCGCCGACTTTCAAATCATGGTTATCCTAAGAGCAAAAGTCAATGGCAATATAAGATAAAGGGTATATCGTAAATCAATCAACAGGAATGCCATTTTGATATTCATATCTGCGCATCCTAAACGGGTATTTCAGTGCGTAACATAATCGCTATTCTACAAGGTTAACCGCACTGCAGCAATGATGCAGATAAGAGACGAGCTCATAAAGAAGTCAGTTGCCGAAATGCAAATAATTGTTAGCCCAAGAGCATAATTAAGCGCTAATTGAACAGTGTTGAAAATTCGCAACCAACGTCGGAAAAAGTTGGGCGAGCAACGGTATCTATACCGTATGCCAAAAACGCTTCCGAAGGAATAAGTCTAATATTGAATAACGCAGATATTGGAGTAACACATAAGGGAGGTATATCTCACCACTCCGTATTAATGCATATCAAACATCAGACTCATTTAGGTTGTGCGACAAACTGGATCTACAAATTCAAATGCAAATGTTGCGCGGGTGTTTATATTTGACAAATGACTAGAGAACTTTTCACTAGGGTAAACCAACACAGAGTACGAGTGAGAATGCAACCACCGCAATCCCACTGAATATTAATCAATGATTCGGGATTGCACCCTAGTTAAACACGTGCTAGACACTGGACACAGAGTAGATCTTGATAACGTGGAAGTGATAGGATGGGTGTGAAATCTATTGTGGAAAGACTTCACGCCGTGGCAGTTCATATAACAAAGAATGGGGTGAATGCGTTGAACAAGGTGGATTGTTCGGATATCTCAAAAAATCTTGCGGTCGGTTCTACAGCGAATAAGGATTAACGAACTTAACACCTAATGCGCGCATGATTACGTGAGCAGTGTCAGCAGACACTGTTATCGCCTGTACACTTAATAAACAACCTTAAGATGAACACTGCATTTAGGGGATGTGATCATCTGTCTTGGTGTATCCTGTCTGACGTAGAGAACTCAGGAATGGTTAAGAGGATTCCATTTAAACCTGAACACTTTTCATGCCGATGCACTTGCTCTGACGAAGCTTCTGTGTTCAGAAGCGAAACGTTAAAAATACTTGCCATAACCGATTCATTGCAAACAGTATTTTCATGATTATGGACTCCCGATCGGTCTCAAATATTTTCAAATTACTTGACATCAGGATTTGTTCATCGTGAGCGAGATTTACGAAAACCATGCTGTGCTACATATAACATATTTTGAAATTTTTGACATCATAGGGACAAAGCTGACCTGAGAGTTTGTTGCAGCATCTAAACTTCTGCTCAGCAGAATGTTGAAGCAATTCAATTAATTGTGCATACAACTGCTAGTCACATGATAGTACTACGCCTAGTGTGATTCCGTCCGCTCAAGGAGAATTTCCAGCGTTCATTCGACACAAACGTCTTTGTATAATCGCTGAATTGATATCGATGTCTATGTTTTGTGGTGCTCACATCACCATCCCTTACACACCACTACCGGTTTCTGTCTGTTTGCCGTCGTCAGGTGGAGACAGTGAAATCAGGTTCAGTGAGCCTTGAAGCAGTGGAAAAGCGGTAAACAAAGTTAAACTTGCATGCCACTGTTATATAGGGTTCTTACAAAAACCACTATGTTCAAATTCACAAACACAAAAGTGATTCCTGGTCAAGCGCTCGAGTCGCTCAATGTTTGTCAGTTTATGCGTCACTGTTTTTGTTCGTAATTCTCCTGAAAATATGATTCTTAACCAATTTTTACTTTTGAAACAATTTGAGCGAGTATCACTTTTACATTCCGCCGTCATTCCATGACGGTCATTTTTAATGCGAGCGTTGAACTTGTTCTGCCAAATTGTTACCATGTCGCATCAAACATAGTATTTCTGAGTTGAATGCAAACTTAGCTCCATTGCCGATCACTTTTTTCGTGCCACTACAAAGCATAAAGCGAAAGTCGCTTGCTTATCCCCCATCAGCAAACCGCGAATTATGATATTTATTTGACTGAAGACTTACTATCGTGTGATCAGTAGTTGTGTGCACAATTAATTGAATTGCTTAAACATTCGAGTGTTGCAGACGTTCAGATTTAGCCTCCTATTTTCAGGTCACCTTAGTTCCTGTGACGTCAAAAAATAGATCATCACTTGGAATCGTAAAAATACCATATATAGCAGCATGGTTTTCGTAATCTCGCTCATGATCAGCAAAACGTGTTGTTGGTGTTAAACGTCTGGACTAAACATCGGTTGAAAATTGAACTAAAATGCATGCTCATTATTTGGATATGTCTAAAGTTTTGAACGAAGTGATCACCATTGACAGCTTTCATACATACATAAATATGCCTCTCGATTTCATAAGATAGATCCAATATGGGTTTGTTCTTAATGTTGAAAATGTTCTACGTTAAACAGAAGCGAATTAATAATCGCAGCATGATATTATCACTCTATGTTGCACCGACTCGTTGAAAATATATGCACTGCATTCGCTTTGCAAAACACGAAACAGAAACTGTGAACTTTTAGATTTTAAAATCGATTTTGAGTGAAGAGTCACAGACGAAAAACATATAGTTGCAGCGATGGATTTGCAGATAACGCTGTCGTCTGCTGAACGTATAACATATCAAACTTTTCCATATGCCTATCGCTGTGAGCTCCGCTAGACAGATTGTTCTTCAACAACCTGAGTTGCATGTCATTTTGAACGTTTGCGGAGCACACGATCGGCGTGCACGTTGACCACGGAGGCTGAAAAAAGATTTAGCGTCACATGGCGTATTGAATCTCTCACCATACGCTCACGTTTTTCCTAAATTACTAAGGATAATGAAGAGCTCATCTGTAATTATACTGAATGATGCACAGCAAATTGTTAGGCACAAGTTCCGGAATATTTTCACCTTCTTTTAGCTTCTCCATAATTTTGATTTCAATACCATACTAAATCACAAAAATAATTTAAAATTACTAGTAGAGAACACACCAAACATTACAAGCATTTGCTAACAAGCTGAACTTGATCACCATTCATCCACTCATTTAAAGCACGGATCATACCCGATAAGAGCAAAGAGCACGGAACTAATCGTGGGGTGTCTGATATACTTTTCAGTCTGGGATGGCTTGACCAAAGCCGAACGATATTAGAATTCAGTAGACATTATGCGTATGTGCACCGTCATATTGTCAGTTAAATTAGTACAACAATCACATGGACAGAAATTTTTGTATGTCAGATGCCACAATTGGTATGAAGGGGAATAAAACTCCTCTAATTTTAGAGAATCTCATCAATAGTTTGTAATTATCATATTTCTTCTCTAAAACTGACAAACGGTGTTGATAAAATCACCAATAATCTATTTTAACGTTTTATATAAATTTAAAAGCTTTTGCAATCTATATTAACACCGTCTAATCGAAAACGAAATCTTTCATTGATATCTTATGTTGTTCAAGGTGCAACTAGATGTTTTTCGTTTGTGACTCTTCACTCGAAATCGATTTTAAAATCTGAAAGTTCACCGTTTCTCTTTCGTGTTTTGCAAAGCAAATGCAGTGCATATATTGTCAACGTGTCGGTGCAAATTAGAGTGATAAAATCAGGCTGCGATCAATAATTCGCGTCTGTTTAACGCAGAAAATTTTTAACGTTAAGAACAGACCCATATTGGAACTACCTTATGCAATAGAGGCGGATATTTATGTATGTATCAACGCTGTTAATGGTCATCAATTCGATCAAATGCTTCAAACATACCAAAGCGTGAGAGGGCATTTTAGTTCAATCGTCAACCGCGTGGGTCCAGACGTTTAACATCGATAACAGGATTTTGGTAACGTTTCGCTTCTGGAAACAGAAGCTTCGTCCGATAAAGGGTGTTGGTACGAACAGTCTTCAGGTTTAAATAGAATTTTATTGAACAATCCTGAGTTATCTGAGCTAGACAGGAAATATCAAGACGATTGTTAACCCACTTAAATGCTGTAATGATACCTAGATTGTTTATTAAGTGTACAGGTGTGAACGGTTTCGGCTGACACTGCTTGGGTAATCATTTGCCCATTAGTTTTAATGTTCTTTAATCATCAGCCGCTGCAGAACCGAAATCAAGATTGCGTAATATCCGCTTCACCCACCTTGCTCATCGCGTTCCACCCAGGCTTTTTAATTTCAACAGGCTCAGCGTGAAGGCTTTCCATAGAAGATTTCACTTTCCGTCTTATCACCACCACGTTATCAAGATATACGCTGTGTCCAGTGTCTAGCACGTGTTCACTTCGGGTAGAAATCCGAATAAGTGATTGATATTCACTGGAATTAGGTGCTTCCTTTCCAACTACTTTCGTGTGTTTGTATACCTTAGTGCAAAATTCTCTAGACGTTTGCCGAAAGTAAACACCCGCGTAATATTTGCATTTGATTTTGTAGATGCAGTTTGTCGCACAACCTGAAGCAGTCTGATCTTTGAGATGCATTAATACGGAGCGGATAGATCGAACACCTTTATATGTTACTCTAATACATGCGTTATTCAAGATTCGACTTATTCCATCGATGGCGATTTTGACATACGGTATGAGATAGCAACACACAAATGGGATAAGATCCTAGCCCAGCTTTAGAAACCACTGGTTGTTATCACGAATATTTTTATTAAGCAATCCTTTGATTTTGTTTGTCGCTTATGTACCGTAATAATTGGGGGGGATCAGATGATGTCTAGTTTTGACGTAAGATCATTGAACACGAATGTTGACACTACAAGCGCCTTAGAATTAGCAGATAAGAGACGAGCTCATGAAGAAGTCAGTCGCCGAAGTGCAAATAATTGTTAGCCCAAGAGCATAATTAAGCGCTAATTGAACAGTGTTGAAAATTCGCAACCAACGTCGGAAAAAGTTTGGCGAGCTACGGTATCTACACCGTATGCCAAAAACGCCTCCGAAGGAATAAGTCTAATATTGAATAACGCAGATATAGGAGTAACACATAAGGGAGGTATATCTCACTACTCCGTATTAATGCATCTCAAACATCAGACTCATTCAGGTTGTGCGACAAACTGGATCTACAAAATCAAATGCAAGTGTTGCGCGGGTGTTCACATTTCACAAATGACTAGAGAACGTTTCACTAGGGTAAACGAACACAGGGTACGAGTGAGAATGCAACCACCGCAATCCCACTGAATATTAATCAATGATTCGGGATTGCACCCTAGTTAAACACGTGCTAGACACTGGACACAGAGTAGATCTTGATAACGTGGAAGTGATAGGATGGGTGTGAAATCTATTATGGAAAGACTTCACGCCGTGGCAGTTCATATTACAAAGAATGGGGTGAATGCGTTGAACAAGGTGGATTGTTCGGATATCTCAAAAATCTTGCGGTCGGTTCTACAGCGAATAAGGATTAACGAACTTAACACCTAATGCGCGCATGATTACGTGAGTAGTGTCAGCAGACACTGTTATCACCTCTACACTTAATAAACAACCTAGAGATGAACACTGCATTTAGGGGATGTGATCATTTGTCTTGGTCTATCCTGTCTGGCGTAGAGAACTCAGGAAAGGTTAAGAGGATTCCATTTAAACCTGAATACTTTTCATGCCGCTGCACTTGCTCTGACGAAGCTTCTGTGTTCAGAAGCGAAACGTTAAAAAAACTTGTCATAACCGATTCATTGCAAACAGTATTTTCATGATTATGGACTCCCGATCAGTCTCAAATATTTTCAAATTACTTGACATCAGGATTTGTTCATCATGAGCGAGATTTACGAAAACCATGCTGTGCTGCATATAACATATTTTGCAATTTTTGACATCATAGGGACAAAGGTGTCCTGAGAGTTTGTTGCAGCATCTAAACTTCTGCTCAGCAGAATGTTTAAGCAATTCAATTAATTGTGCATACATCTGCTAGTCACATGATAGTACTACGCCTAGTGTGATTCCGTCCGCTCAAGGAGAATTTCCAGCGTTCATTTGACACAAACGTCTTTGTATAATCGCTGAATTGATATCGATGTCTATGTTTTGTGGTGCTCACATCACCATCCCTTACACACCACTATCGGTTTCTGGATTTTTGCCGTCGTCAGGTGGAGACAGTTAAATCAGGTTCAGTGAGCCTTGAAACAGTGGAAAAGCGGTAAACAAAGTTAAACTTGCATGCCACTGTTATATAGGGTTTTTACAAAAAACCACTATGTTCAAATTCAGAAACACAAAAGTGATTCCTGGCCAAGCGCTCGATTCGCTCGATGTTTGTCAGTTTATGCGTCACTGTTTTTGTTCGTAATTCTCCTGAAGATATGATTCTTAACCAATTTTCACTTTTGAAACAATTTGAGCGAGTATCACTTTTACATTCCGCAGTTATTCCATTTTCCGTAAGCACAGCGAGCAATCCTGGTCCGCGCTCGATTCAGCATTGAAAATCCGATGTAGCATTTTCATGAGAGAAAATGACGGTCATTTTTAATGCGAGCGTTGAACTTGTTCTGCCAAATTGTTACCATGTCGCATCATACATAGTATTTCTGAGTTGAATGCAAACTTAGTTCCATTGCCGATCCCTTTTTTCGTGCGACTACAAAGCATAAAGCGAAAGTCGCTTGCTTATCCCTCATCAGCAAACCGCGAGTTATGATATTTATTTGACTGAAGACTTATTATCGTGTGATCAGTAGTTGTGTGCACAATTAATTGAATTGCTTAAACATTCGGGTGTTGTAGACGTTCAGTATTTGCCACATATTTTCAGGTCACCTTTGTTCCTGTGACGTCAAAAAATAGATCATCACTTGGAATCGCAAAAAATACCATATATAGCGCAGTATGGTTTTCGTAATCTCGCTCATGATCAACAAAACGTGTTGTTGGTGTTGAAAGTCTGGACCTAACATCGGTTGACAATTGAACTAAAATGTACGCTCATTATTTGGATATGTCTAAAGATTTGAACGAAGTGATCACAATTAACAGCTTTCATACATACATAAATATGCCTCTCGATTTCATAAGATAGATCCAATATGGGTTTGTTCTTAATGTTAAAAATGTTCTGCGTTAAACAGAAGCGAATTATTAATCGCAGCATGATATTATTACACTATGTTGCACCGACTCGTTGAAAATATATGCACTGCTTTAGCTTTGCAAAACACGAAACAGAAACTGTGAACTTTCAGATTTTAAAATCGATTTTGAGTGAAGAGTCACAGTCGAAAAACATATAGTTGCAGCTTGAACAATATAAGATATCAATAAGAAATTTCATTTTCCATCAGTTGATGATGATAAATAACATAGAAATTCTAAGGTATTTAAAAATATACTGACCTATCGGGTGTCCATAATCATGAAATTAGAGTTTGAAATAAAACGGTTATAGCAAGTTTTTCTGGTAACGTTTCGATTCTGAACACAGAAGCTTCGTCAGAGAAAGTTTGTCAGAACGAACAGTGTTCAGGTTTAAATGGCATTTTCTTGACCAATACGGAGATCTCTAAGCTAGACAGGGGAAATAAGGCTAATTGATCACACACCCTAATTGCTCTGTTTGTCCTTAGATTGTTTATTAAGTGTACAGTTGTAAACAGCGTCCGCAGACCCACCGCTTACTTGATCATAAGCGCAATAGGTGGTACGTTCGTTAATCCTTATCTGCTGCAGAACCGAACGCAAGATTTTTGAGAAATTGGCCCCATCCAACGCATTCGCCCGAGCCTTTGTTATGTCAACAGCCTCGTCGTGAAGTCTTCCCCTATAAGATTTCACACCCCGTCTTATCACTTCCAAGTTATCAAGATCTACGCTGCATCCAGTGTCTAGCACGTGTTTAACTAGGGCATAATGCCGAATCAGTGATTGATATTCACATGAATCGATTGGAATATGTTTGGGACCGATCGTGTATTCATAATGCAACGAAATTTAAATGCAATCGGTGAGAGTAGTTTTTGGGTAACGTTTCACTTCTGACACAGAAGCTTCGTGAGATCAAGTTGATAGTCGGGACAGGAAACATGATTAAGTAGTTGTCAACCCACCACCACTTATTTGACCTTACCGCTAAACTGCCTATAGTGCGCCTACAGTGTGTCACGTCTCGTGGGAATGACCAGGATCAGTGGTCCATTTTCCTCACATTGTGTATCCAACTCAACCTGTTCGGGTGTTGACGTGTTGTGCGGACGTATAAATTTGTGCTCTCATACTTTTGGATTCATTTCCTTGCCTGCTTGTCTGAGCTGAACGGTTCAGATATCATTGGACTCGTCTTAATTTGCTCGTTCGGATTATACCAGTTTCAACTCCGAACAAGGTGAATACTTGAAAATCGAATTTTTCAAGTTTTAACCCAAATTTACCTACGCATGCAATATCCCTGGCGATTGAAAATATCGTTCCGGTTCGGGCGCTGTTGAAAAGTTCACATCATTTCCAATCGACTGAAACTTTTTTCAACTCTGTCAGATCGAAACTTGTTGATTTAAAATCGTTTGCTTTTTTACCTCTTGGATCGCGTCACTCTGATCCAACACATTCACTCCATCGCTAGCTATCGGTCTATGAACAACCTCATCGCCAAGTGCACTGATTTATCACTCGCTGGATTGTAACTATGACACGAATAATGACCTTGAAGTCCCAGACAAAGAAGAAAGCACGTGATGTCTGTCAAATCTGCAACAAAGGGGTAAGTGCCCGATCTCATGTGGTTAAATGTTTTGGCTGCCTGGGTAAAATACATACCAACTGTGATAAAGCCCTAACGCAGGAACTGGTATTGTTTATTAATAACGTCGATTTCCCCGGCGTTTGCTATGTATGTAGTGCATGTCGAAATAAACAGCATAGAGATATAACTACAAATCCTCCCAATGAGGCAAAGCTGGAATCTCGAATAGAGATTTTAGAAAAATGTTATCAAAACTCGAGGAAACACTTAGGCCAATTTCAGTAGATACAATTGTCAACAAAATTCTACCCGAAATAGATGTTGCTCAAGGCGGTAAAAAGTATAAGAAAAATACACCAAAAAGCGCACCCTTGACTGAGTGTTGTGAGTGCTTATCCGGATGCAACAAAGATGGTCCTATTGAACCCTGATCCCGTGGTCATCACCAAATAAAATCGCGAACAATTTAGCCAAGACTCCCCAACGTCTAGTTGCATCACACTCTAACAACCCAACATTTGCCCATAAGGTGACTAAAGCAGGTAAGTGTTTGACGGGAGCACTGACGCCTACACTTCAGGCGAAAAAGTAAGTTCTGAGCAAAACCGTCTCACACCATATGAAGCCAATATACTCTATCAAACACGGAAAGAATTTAAGCGTAATCTGCACCAATATTACTGAATCAGAAATAACGCTCTTTCATGCAAGGCAAAAACATGACCTTGAGAATTGGTCAGATATTTGCAATCGAATTGGCTTAGATGGTATACACCCGGTATCGGTCACCCGAAGTCTCTCAACCAAGACAAACCTCATTTGCTTAAGATCACTTTTGCCAACGAAAAGGACATGGAAAATGTCCTACTCAACTCGTATTTGCTCCGAGCACAAAATGACTCACACCAACGCATACATGCGGACGTACCTTGGTGGGAAAGGCAACGAACACCCAATGGTCGGGATTAAGCAGCATCAAGGAGTATTATTCTCCTTGAAGTTCCTGAAAATACAGGAGCCACAACGGTTTACGAAAGAAAAGAGCACGATCGTAAGCAGTGGTCATTTATTACCGAGAATATCGGCTCTTCAAATTCTGTAGTCGTTGACACATACCGAATACCTTGCTCACCAAACTATCAAGGAAAATGTTCAAATCCACTTAAGATTACATTTTTGTCAAGTAGTATGGCAGATGATGTCCGATCCGAACTAAAACTATACAGAAAGAGATTACCCGATAACGTTAGATTGTGCAATCCCAGAGTTGTTGATGTCAAATTGCAGCCTTCCATTGCAAAAGCATCCGAGTCTGACTCAAATTCACCAGTGAAAATATCTCAACTTGCTTCAAAAAACGACAAACGTCCGACGTCGACAGCGTCGGACCAATAAATACTGTTACTGACTCGTTGTTACATGTTAAAAGCTCAGTAAAGTGTCTCTATACGAATGCCCAAAGTTTGTTAAATAAATTGGCTGAACTAACCGAGCTCTGCAAACGATACTCACCAGACCTCGTCGCTGTGACTGAAACCTGGTTTCAATCTTGTATGACTGAAAGCGAACTGTCGATCCCAAACATGATACTATTACGGAACGATCGTCCACGAAAAGGTGGTGGTGTGGCTTTATACTTTCACGAACGTCTTCAGTGCATAAAGATTCACGATCCCAATCTCGAATCAGAAGATACCCTCTGGTGTAGCCTTACACAGGAGTCACAGGACGACTGCATCATTGGTATAATATCGCCCTCCATCTTCGACGGATGCTCAAAACGACAGGGTATTAAAGGCTCTACAATATGTCGGAGAGATGCGAAGCTCCCAATTACTGGTCATGGGAGATTTCAACCTTCCTTATCGTTTTAACAGATCAGATCACCCTCTACACACACATGATCATAAATTCCGTGAGCTGATCGATATGATTCCACTGCATAACCATGTGTTCGACTTTACTCACAGAAAAGGATCAGAGTTACCGTCCGTTTTGGATCTAATCCTTAGTTCCGAGACAACAGCAGTTGAAAGTGTTGACTACATTGCCCCTCTCGGTCGAAGTGATCATCTTGTGTTAGCTTTTCAATATGTATGCAGCGCTAGACGAGGATGTGAGTCCGCAAACTATTCAGAAGGATCCACTACGTGAGTTTACGTGACGCGCTTGGGTTAGTAAATTGGCAAATGCTTGATTATCACAACACGGAAACACATTGCACCACACTTACAAAAAGTCTTCACTCAACCATATATCAAAATTTGCGATTTGTTAATGAACGATGGGTAAACGACTTTCGCTTTAAACTTCGTAGTCGCACGAAAAAAATGGATCGGGCAAAGGAACTCTGCTTGGTTTCAACACAGAAATACCGAGACTGATGCGTCATGGCAACAATTTTGCGGAATTCGCAACAAATTAAACACTCTCGTCAAAGAAGACAAGCAAAATTACCATCGCTTTCTATCTTTGAAAATGGAAGGAAATCCTAAATTGCTTTATCGGATTGTCAATGCTCGATCGAGCGTGAAACCAGGGGTGTTTCCTGTTCTTACTGACGATGGATTAACAGTCTCTGCAAAGGATACAGCTGATGCTCTCGCTCAATTTTATGCTAAAGTATTTAGTCCGTTAGCGATTCAATCGACTGAAGAATTACCGCCATCAACAGTGACGCAACAGCTGACTGAGATCGAGATAAATCCAGTGATTATACAACGACATTTGTGTCGAATGAACCCTAGGAAATCCCCTGGAGCGGATGGAATCACTCCGACTATACTAAATCCTGCGAACAGCAGCTGTGTGAACCTTTGTGTGAATTGTTTAAACATTCTCTAATTGAAGGAGTGGTGCCAACAGAGTGGAAGACAGGGGTAATTTCACCTATCTACAAAGGCGGTAGACGTTCAGATCCGGCAAACTACCGTCCTGTCACCCTACTTCCTGTGATATCCAAAGTTCTAGAGCGTATAGTGACTGAAAATATAGTTCATCACGTGGAATCACAAAATATGCTATCTGTAGCACAGCATGGTTTTCGTAAATCTCGCTCATGCTTGACAAATTTGTTGACGGTTTTAAATGACTGGACCCAAGCGGTTGACGAAGGAGCTAGCATCCACGCTTGTTATCTGGATATGTCTAAAGCTTTTGACCGAGTTGATCACTTTCGATTAATACAAAAGCTGAAGCAGATGGGTATCAGCGGACAGCTACTCATATGGCTTGAAAGTTACCTCAGTGGGCGCAAGGCGATCGTTCGAATCAACGGGGTACAATCACAGGCTATTGATGCCTCTAGTGGCGTCCCGCAAGGTTCAGTCCTCGGGCCAGTACTTTTCTTGGCTTACATAAACGACCTACCAGAGACGCTCGCATGCAAGGTGATTCTTTTTGCTGATGACATTAAACTTTGGACGCGGATAAAAACAACTGCGGACTGTGTACAGCTGCAACGTGATTCAGATGCTCTACATGAATGGTCGGTACGGAATAATTTACCATTCAATTTCCAAAAATGCAAGGTGTTGCAAATTGGTAAGCCATTCCAATACCAATATCACTTTGGGCAGACTATTTTGAGCTGGACAGAATCGGAAAGGGATCTTGGAGTCTGGGTATGCGGCAGCCTGAAGAACAGCCTGCATTGTGAGGTTATCTACAAGCGTGCTTCCAAGCTTCTAGGTATGCTGCGACGGATTTTCAGAACCTTCTCGCCTGGAACGTTGCCCACCATCATGAAAGCATATATATTTCCAACCATGGAGCATGCATCACAAGCTTGGACTCCGTGGTTGAAAAAGATATACTGTTGCTTGAAAAAATATACCATCGCGCAACCAAACTCGTAAGAGGTTTCCGGAATCTAACGTACGAGGAACGATTTCAAAAACTGAGGCTTCCCACTCCCCTTCAAAGAAGCCTTTGAAGCGATGTGATACTGACATACAACATATTAAATACCCCACATCATCCCTTAAAACTTTTATTCGAAAACCGTGAGTCACGACATACACGCAGCCACTCAGCGACACTGCAAATTCCTCACTCTCGTATCAGCTGTCACCGATATTTTTATTGTGTACGTGTCTGTTTCCTTTGGAATTCCCTCCCCGAAACTCTTGTCATCTCTCCCAGCATCGAAAAGTTTATTCGAAATTTGGATACTTATTTGTTGCATAATGATTTGACGACACCTGCGTATTGACTCATGGTAACTATACAACTTGACTATACTTGACATTGCATGTTTATTTTATACCAATTTCCTGAACGAATATTTACTATGATATGGTAATTGTGAAGCCATGTGCTTTTTGTGACCAAAAATTGTTGAATCTTGAATCTTGAAACAAGTAAACACGGTCAAGGTCAGTTGACACAACTGCCCACATACGTAAATGTGCATAACTAACGGCGCTAAGGCTATTTATGAAGAAAAACAAAAATCTAATTAACTCGTAGGTATAAGGTGAATAGAAATTATTTACTTTCACATCGGTGCTGAGCGCCAGATTGTGGAGATTTCGGCCCCATCCACATTATTACGCGCCTTTGCTTTTGTATACCGTATGTTAAATGCACATCTGAAGCGATACGTAGAATCTTGAGCCAGGCGGACATACGCGTAACTTATAAGAAAGGGGAAAACTATCCGTTCGGTTCTGATGCACCTCAAGGATAAGACGCATTCATCTAGCATTACGAACAGCATCTACAGAATCAACTGTGAGGACTGTTCGGGTGTTTACATAGGACAGACTTACAAGGAAATTCACGGTAGAATCGAAGAACACCGAAAGCGTGTCCGGAGACAGCCTCGGGATGCGAGGGAATATCAATCCCTTATTTGTGATTCCGCCTTGGCGGAGCACGTTTTACATACGGGCCACAGCGTCGATCTAGACAATGTGGCAATATTGAGGCGCGGCATTAAACCGTATAGCGAACGCCTACATGCGGAGGCGGTCGAAATTGCTATGGCAGGTGAATAAGATGTATTGGTCCGAAATCTCCACAATCTGGCGCTCAGCACTGATGCGAAAGTAAAAAGTTTCTATTCACCTTATACCTATTAGTTAAATTAGATTTTGGTTTTTCTTCAAAAATAGCCTTAGCCCCGTTAGTTATGTACGTTTACGTATGTGGGCAGCTGTGTCAACTGACCTTGACCGTGTTCACTTGTTTCAGGTTAATTTGGATACACATTTTGAGGAAAATGGACCAATGATCCTGGTTATTCCCACGATACGTGACACACTATAGGCGTATTATAGGATGTTTAGCGGTAAGGTCAAATAAGTGGTGGTGTGACTACTAATTTATCATGTTCCCTGTCCTGATTATCACCCTTGGTCTGACGAATCTTCTGTGTCAGATGTGAAACGCTACCCAATAACTACTCTAACCGATTGCACTCAAATTTCCTTGCATTGGATATTCACATGAATTGCGTTGTTGCTTTCACACTCGTTTTCGCGTTAGTTTACCCTAGTGCAGATTTCTCTAAACGTTTGCCCATGTAAACATCGGCGCAAACTTTGCGTTAAATTTTGTAGATGCAGTTCGTTGCACAACCTAAAGAAGTCTAATCATTGAGATGCATTAATACGGAGCGGAGTGTACTACCTCTCTCATATGTTACCGCAATACCTGCGTTATTCAATATTCGACTTATTCCTTTGGCGGTGCTTTTGACATACGGTTGAGATACCGTAGCTCGCCAAACATCTACTTGTATAATGAATGAAAAGTTTTGTTGTGCTAACCCTATACAATAGCGGCTTACAGTTTTATACAATGTTCCCCATATATGCATAAAGGAACGCAGATCGTGGCAAGCGCGACTCGGACATGTTGGTGTAGCATTGTTTTAGATAACCTTTTTCCCATAAAATATAAGTACAGTTGGTGGACTCAATGATGCTTAACGAAACACAAACTTTCGCCAGAATGCAAGGTCCAGGAGCTCGAAATAACTAGAAAATAGCTAAATAGATTCAATTCATATATAGAACAATTTTCGAGTTTTTTTTATACAATTACAACCAGTTTTGCATGTAAACGTCTCATCGTTGTTAGAATTTGCCTATGTTAAAAATGTATACATGTTACTGTGGAAACTGATGAAATTAATTTACATTCTTTTAATTAGCATCACTCCAGAATAATATTACATACAACAAACCAACTGACCAGATTCCAACTGCGCCTTTAACATTGTTATTTTATCTCTCATTGTTGATGCTCAGAAGGATTGCATTATTAACTTTCTCCCAAACTACCCTTCACAGAATCGACTGAATTCCATTTTAGCACATGTATGTTTCTATTCAAAAGTCAACCACAAATCGTTCACGCTTTTTATGTAAAACAATTTTTAAATCGTTCAATATTTCATGTTCTAGTCATAGCAATAATTCTGGCTACAGTTGATATGAAGAGTATTTGTTTCAGGAAATTATTTGATAATTGTTTGCGTAGAACTGAAATGCTGATTATAAACTATTTTCACCCTATAGTATGTCATGATTTAAAGACAAATATGTTCCTCTACTTTGTTTTACTATTAGAACTATTTTACAAGTGGTATTGTATTCTCTTGCTCGGAATCAATAATCTCAGTTATTCATTGCAAATGATAAATTGTCATTGCTAGAAGGAATAACCAATCCTGAAAACTGATACACCAATAGAATAATTTTGAACATAAATATTAATTTTTTGAGTATTATTGAGTGCTGGTTCTCGAAAAATTATAAAGAACACAAAATATTCATTTGCATGCTTTTCCGTCATTCACACCCGAACAGGATTTCATTAAAAATAATTAATGACAGATCATTATCTTCTTTCCAAAGGTGAAATAAACTGTTTTGTATTCTGAAATAATCATAAATAACTTTTTCACTACGGTAGTTTCCCTCTCATTTCAGATAAATATGATGTCAATAAACGTAGGAATATTTTAAATAATATCTTAAACCATACGTAATATTGCAAGATCAAGAAGTATTATCAGAATTTGTCTACTAAAATATTAGTAGTAGTACGAAGTGCCGTCGTTCTTCACGTTTCAAGATTTTTGGTTGAAAAAGCAATTAACTTTACAATAACCACAGGGTGGAAATATTGTCCAAATATATATATATATATATATATATATCTATATCTACATATCAAAGCACTGATAGCTTATTATAGTTTTTGGTTCGAAATTCGGATTAGCTCTCATATAATCGTCAAATTTTGATTCGAATATTGATAAAATGTTTGAGTTTACCAACTTGGCAGGTAGGGATTTCCAAGCAAAGCAAACATGTACCGAATAAAAAATCCTGCGGCAGTTCTGTTTGGAATGTGGTATTTTCAACTTGCAACCATGGCCACGGCTGTTGCTTGAAGTTCGAACGTGGAATAATATATTCAGGGTTGTGGGAAACAATAGTGAGTATTTTGTATGCGAGGATGAGATCAACTCACATTCTCCTTTGTGCAAGTGTCCTCATTTCCAGTCGTCTGAGTCGCCCGGCGAATGGCATATTTTCGAGACCAATGACAAGCTTAGAAGCTCTCCGGCATATGCGATCCAGGAGTAAGATGTCTTTTTGGAGCCATGGTGTCCAGGTTTGTGCGGCATAATCTAGAACCGGGTGTATATATGTATTCATCATGAGAGGAAAACACTTCGGGGAAAAACGTCTAAATATCCGCCGTAGCATGCCGAGTAGCCGAGACGCGCTTTTGTAAACGGTTTCGCATTGTAGACCATTTTTCAAACTGCCGTAAATCCAGACACCGAGGTCCTTTTCTTCTTCGATGTATTCCAGGTTTATGTCACCGAGCTTGTATCGATAGGAAAAGCTAAGGTCACGACCAATCTGAATTATCTTCGACTTTTGCATATTCAATGACGGTTTATTTTCAGATGACCAGATAACAAAGCACTCAAATCGTTTTGCAGCAAGATACAATCATCAGCATTTCTGATTTGCCTCCATACTTTTATTTCGTCAGCAAACAAAACCATCTTACTATCATTTGGTAGTGGTATATCATTCATATAGACTAGAAACAGTATTGCTCCAAGCACTGAGCCTTGTGGACCTCCGTTTGTGACATCGATGTTCTTCGATAATAGGCCGTCCACACGAACTCGGATGTGTATGTTGATGGGGTAATCTCTTAGCAATTCGTCTAGTCTTCCAACAACACCGTGTTTCTTTAGCTTGTTCAAGAGTAAATTGTGATCAACTCTGTCGAACGCTTTAGAAATGTCCAGTTAGCACGCATGAATACAGCCCCCCGCATCTACAATCCTCTTTCAATCGTCTAAGCTTGTCAGCAAATTTGTTAGACAAGATCGATTTCTCCGAAATCAATCCTTTTGGCAACTGCCAAAAGTTGATTCGTTTCCAGATGTCGCACGATTTCTGCGGTTATTATTCGCTCAAAAAGTTTTGATACCGAAGACAGCAAGGTCACCGGCCTGTAATTTTTAACATCGGAACGGCAACCGCCTTTGTAAATGGGCATTATTTGTCCCAGTTTCCAATATTGTGGCACTACGCCAGCTTGGAGCAAATTATTAAACATGCAAGATAGAGGTTCAGGTAGCTGCGCATGACAGGTTTTGAGCAGCATTGGCGTTATCTCGTCTGGTCCTGGAGATTTCTTTACGTTTAATTTTCGTAAGCGATGCGTTACCTTTATCGGAGTAATCAATACTTCACTCAAGGTCGGTCGGTCAAGTCGAACGATTGGTTCCTGATAAGGCTCCATGGATTTCGTCGCAAAAACTCCGGCATAGCAGTCTGCTAACAGGTCAGCGGTCTGATTTATGGATTCTGTGAAGCCGGACGAAGTTTTTAGGGCAAAGACTCCTGGTTTAATATTTGTTCTATCTTTTACATGTCAATACAAGTGCTTCGGATTCTGGTGCATCTGAGAAATCAATTGCGTTTGGAACGCTTGTTTATCATCTCGAATTAAGCTGATAACTGCGTTTTGCAGTCGTGTAAATTGTGCCCAAGATTCAGCTGTGTTGATAGCCTTGTGAAACTCCAACGCTACTGCCCTTTGTTTAATCCGCTTTTTAGTCGTGCATCGTAGTAAAAATTAATTTCGTTGATACGTTTTCTTCAAAGCAAACATTAAATGTTTTTCCAATATAGATTTGAGGTGCTGTAAGAGAGATCGCCAATGACTATCCGGATCGGAGTAATCCAGTTGTGCGAAACTAGTGCTTTGTAACTCAGCACACAGAGCACGGTAGTTCACCATTCTGACGTATTTTGTCCCGTCACTATAGCGCCGAACGCTAAAAACGTACTCGAATTCTAGTACAACGTGATCGCTTCGTCCGATCAGCGGTTTATAAACGATATTCTCAACAGCTGTGGGATCTAGTGTAAGTATAAGTTCCAAGGTAGACGGCTGGTCTGATCCTCTCCTACGAGTAAATCCAAAAACGTGGTTATAAAGGGGTGCGTAATCCAAAACGGCTCGAAGTTCATTTTCAAGTGTCTCTGATGGATGATCATTCCGGCTATAGAGTTGGGAAAAGTTGAAATCCCCCATTATTAATATTTGAGTATTGTATCGCGTGGTTAGCGCAAAGCATTATTCAGTTTATTGTTTAGGTCGAGAGTTGCTGTTGGAGAATGATAGATAACTCCAATAAAGCATTGGTCTCGTTGACTGAAGATTCGATTCAATGCAATGATGGTAGCGGTTGCGGTTGGCGAGTTCACATGAGTGATTTCTGGCCATATTTATTGAGCGTCAACAACAACGAGATAGGATGCAATCGATTGGAATAAGTTTGGGACCGATCGTGTATTCATAATGCAAAGAAATTTGAGTGGAATCGGTTAGAATAGTTTTTGGGTAACGTTCCACTTCTGACACAGAAGCTTCGTCAGACCAAGGGTGATAGTCAGGGCAGGGAACATGATTAATTTGCGGTCAACCCACCACCACTTATTTGACCTTACCGCTAAACAGCCTATAGTACGCTTACCGTGTGTCACGTCTCGTGGGAATGACCAGGATCAGTGGTCCATTTTCCTCACCGTGTGTATCCAAATCAATCCGATACAAGCGAACACGGTCAAGGTCAGTTGACACAGCTGCCAACATACGTAAAAGTACATAACTAACGGGGTTAAGGTTAACCTATTTTTGAAGAAAAACAATAATCTAATTAACTAGTAGGTATAAGGTGAATAATAACTATTTACCGTTGCAGTAGTGCCGAGCGGCAGATTGTGGAGATTTCTACCCCATCCACCTTATTGACTGCCAGTGGACCTGCCTTCGCAATTTCGACCGCCTCCGCATGTAGGCGTTGGCTATACGGTTTAATACCGCGTCTTAATATTTCCACATTGTCTAGATCGACGCTGTGGCCCGTATCTAAAACGTGCTCCGCCAAGGCGGAATCACGAATGAGGGAGTGATATTCCC